>PISX010014022.1:0-54543 GCA_004024625.1 Mellivora capensis | reverse complement strand
CCTCTCCAAATCCCCCTCCCCCCAGCAACCCTCAGTTTGTTTTGTGAGATTAAGAGTCACTTATGGTTTGTCTCCCTCCCGATCCTATCTTGTTTCTTTTCTTCTTCTCCTACCCCCAAACCCCCCATGTTGCATCTCCACTTCCTCATATCAGGGAGATCATATGATAGTTATCTTTCTCTGATTGACTTATTTCACTAAGCATGATACCCTCTAGTTCCATCCACGTCGTTGCAAATGGCAAGATTTCATTTTTTTTTGTTGGCTGCATAGTATTCTGTTGTATATATATACCACATCTTCTTTATCTATTCATCTGTTGATGGACATCTAGGTTCTTTCCATAGTTTGGCTATTGCAGGCATTGCTGCTATAAACATTTGGGAGCACATGCCCCTTCAGATCACCATATTTGTGTCTTTAGGGTAAATACCCAGTAGTGTGATTGCTGGGTCATAGGGTAGCTCAATTTTCAACTTTTTGAGGAACCTCCATGCTGTTTTCCAGAGTGGCTGCGCCAGCTTGCATTCCCACCAACAGTGTAGGAGGGTTCCCCTTTCTCTGCATCCTCGCCAACATCTGTTGTTTCCTAACTTGTTAATTTTAGCCATTCTGACTGGTGTGAAGTGGTATTTCATTGTGGTTTTGATTTGTATTTCCCTGATGCTGAGTGATGTGGAGCACTTTTTCAAGTGTCTGTTGGCCATCTGGATGTCTTTTTTGCAGAAATGTCTGTTCATGTCTTCTGCCCTATTGTGACTGGATTATTTGTTCTTTGGGTGTTGAGTTTGATAAGTTCTTTATAGATTTTGGATACTAACCCTTTATCTGATATGTCATTTGCAAATATCTTCTCCCCTTCTGTCAGTTGTCTTTTGGTTTTGTTGACTGTTTTCCTTTGCTGTGCAAAAGCTTTTGATCTTGATGAAGTCCCAATAGCTCATTTTTGCCCTTGCTTCCCTTGCCCTTGGCAATGTTTCTAAGAAGAAGTAGCTGCTGCTGAGGTCGAAGAGGTTGCTGCCTGTGTTCTCCTCAAGGATTTTGATGGATTCTTTTCTCACATTGAGTTCTTTCATCCATTTTGAGTCTATTTTTGTGTGTGGTGTAAGGAAATGGCCCAGTTTCATTTTTCTGCATGTGGCTGTCCAATTTTCCCAACACCATTTGTTGAAGAGACTGTCTTTTTTCCATTGGACATTCTTTCCTCCTTTGTCAAAGATTAGTTGATCATAGAGTTGAGGGTCTATTTCTGGGCTCTCTATTCTGTTCCATTGATCTATGTGTCTGTTTTTATGCCAGTACCATACTGTCTTGATGCTGACAGCTTTGTAATAGAGCTTGAAGTCTGGAATTTTGATGCCACCAACTTTGACTTTCTTTTTCATCAATCCTCTGGCTATTCGGGGTCTTTTCTTGTTCCATATAAATTTTAGGATTATTTGTTCCATTTCTTTGAAAAAAATTGATGGTATTTTGATAGGGATTGCATTAAATGTGTAGATTGCTTTAGATAGCATAGACATTTTCACAATATTTGTTCTTCCAATCCATGAGCATGGAACATTTTTCCATTCCTTTGTGTCTTCCTTAATTTCTTTCATGAGTGCTTTATAGTTTTCTGAGTACAGATTCTTTGCCTCTTTGGTTAGGTTTATTCCTAAGTATCTTATGGTTTTGGGTGCAATTGTAAGTGGGATCGAATCCTTAATTTCTTTTCCTTCTGTCTTGCTGTTGGTATATAGAAATGCAACTGATTTTTGTGCATTGTTTTATATCCTGACACTTGACTGGCTTCCTGTATGAATTCTAGCTGTTTTAGGGTGGAATCATTTGGGTTTCCACATAAAGTATCATATCATCTGCAAAGAGTGAGAGTTTGACTTCTTCTTTGCTGATTTGGATGCTTTTTTTTTTCTTTTTGTTGTGTGACTGCCGAGGCTAAGACCTCTAGTACTGTGTTGAATAGCAGTGGTGATAGTGGACATCCCTGCTGTGTTCCTGACCTTGGAAGAAAAGCTCTCAGTTTTCCCCCATTGAGAATGATAGTTTATGTGGGTTTTTCATGATGGCTTTGATGATATTGAGGTATGTACCCTCTATCCCTACACTTTGAAGAGTTTTGATCAAGAAAGGATGCTGTATTTTGCCAAATGCTTTTTCAGCATCTATTGAGGGTATCATATGGCTCTTGTTCTTTCTTTTATTAATGTATTGTATTACATTGACTGATTTGTGAATGTTGAACCAACCTTGCAGCCCTGGAATAAATCCCACTTGGTTGTGGTGAATAATCCTTTTAATGTACTGTTGGATCATATTGGCTAGTATTTTGGTGAGAATTTTTGCATCCGTGTTCATCAAGAATATTGGTCTGTAATTCTCCTTTTTGATAGGGTCTTTGTCTGGTTTTGGAATCAAGGTAATGCTGGCCTCATAAAATGAGTTTGGATGTTTTCCTTCCATTTCTGTTTTTTGGAATAGATTCAGGAGAATAGGTATTAATTCTTTAAATGTTTGGTAGAATTCCCCTGGGAAGCCGTCTGCCCTGGGTTCTTATTTGTTGGGAGATTTTTGATGCCTGCTTCAATCTCCTTACTGGTTATGGGTCTGTTCAGGTTTTCTATTTCTTCCTGGTTCAGCTTTGGTAGTTTATATGATTCTAGGAATGCATCCATTTCTTCCAGATTGTCAACTTTGCTGGCGTATAGTTGCTCATAATATGTTCTTATAATTGTTTGTATTTCTTTGGTGTTGGTCGTGATCTCTCCTCTTTCATTCATGATTTTGTTAATTTGGATCCTTTCTCTTTTCTTTTTGATAAGTCTGGCCAGGGGTTTATCAATCTTAATTCTTTCAAATAACCAAGTCCTAGTTTCATTGATTTGTTCTACTGTTCTTTTGGTTTCTATTTCATTGATTTCTGCTCTGATCTTTATTATTTCTCTTCTTCTCCTTGTTTTAGGCTTTCTTTGCTGTTCTTTCTCCAGCTCCTTTAGGTGTAGGGTTAGGTTGTGTACTTGAGAACTTTTTTATTTCTCGAGAAAGGCTTGTATCACTATATACTTTCCTCTCGGGACTGCTTTTGCAGGACACAGCTCTTCTGAATGAGGTGGTGTCTGCGGGGTAGGGGAAGGATAAGGAAGGCAACTTTCTCCTCTGGATCAGGACCTATATAGTCCTAATTGTAGTAGTTATAGGATAGATTTGGAGTTGGTTAACCTGGTTCACATCACTCTCCCATTTCCTAGCTTGTGACCTTGGGAAAGTTATTTAACATCCAATTCTTATTTCCCATACTTGTAGTGTGGAGATATTCATGTCATCTTCTTTATAGTGTTGTTGTAAAAATTAAATGTGATAAAACATGTATCAGCTCAATGTGTGGTACACAGAAAACACTCAGTAAATTCTATTAATAATAAACAATCAATCATACTCATAATTATTTTAATCTGCCAGCAATATCATATATTCCTTATACTCCTTCTACCTTATGAGTAAGATGTCATCATTGTTATTCCCATTTTATACATTGGACAGAGAATCTTAGAGAGGTGAATGACTTCACCTAGCCAAGAATATGGTGCAGTTGAGCCATCTTTTTTTTTTTTTTAATTTATTTATTTGTCAGAGAGAGAGGGAGCACAGGCAGATAGAATGGCAGGCAGAGGCAGAGGGAGAAGCAGGCTCCCTGCTGAGCAAGGAGCCCCATGTGGGACTCGATCCCAGGAGGCTGGGATCATGACCTGAGCCGAAGGCAGCCGCTTAACCAACTGAGCCACCCAGGCATCCCCAGTTGAGCCATCTTGTCAAGTCTTCTGATCCCATGTACCTCATGACTCATTTTATAAAAGGCTTAGGTATAGTTGAGTGAGTTCATCCAGCAAATTCCTGCAATAATGCCTAAAGGTAAGACTCAAGTTCTAGGAGAGAGGACATACTGCCCGACCCAACCAGGAGTGCATATATGTGTGTGCCTGTGTGTGTGTGTGTGTGTGTGTGTGTGTGTGCATTAGAGAGTGAGGGTAAAATGGTGAAACATCTCCCCTAAATCTCTACATTTCCAGAAATCCCCACCTCACAGAGGGCATATTTCTCCTCTGTCCTTTCTTATTTATTTATTTAAGAGAGAGAAAGAGCATGAGCATGGAGGGAGGGGCAGAGGGAGAGGGAGAAGAGAATCTTAAGCAGACTCCACACTAGTGCAGAGCCCTATATGGGGGTCAATCCTATGACCCTGAGATCATGACCTGAGCTGAAACCAAGAGGCAGATGCTTAACTGATTGCACCACCCAGGCACCCCTCCTTCAATACCCTTCTGAGACCTTCTATCTTTACTGTGTTTGGAAAGTTCTATTCAATGAAGCTGAATTCAAATGAAAGGGAAAAACGTTCTCTCTCTATGCATCTCTGTATCCCACTGTTCAACCCAAGTAAACTGAACAACTCAAGATCTGGGAGAAATCTGAGATCAGAATATCTAGATTTTAGTTTAGGTTTTATTACTCGGTGACTTTGAGTATTCCTTTTCTCTCTCTGGGTCTCAGTTTCCTTATCAGCACCAAATGGGGACTGCTCTAGCCTGACACTCCATAACTCAATGTTGCACCCACATCTCCTACTTCTGGGGGAAGGAGGGAGAGATTATGGGGCAGTGGCATCAATCTCCTTTCTGGGATGGCTCCTCTGAGCTCTATATTTCTTGCCTATAGTGACCAGGGAATTTTCCCCTATTGATTGCTTTCTGTAATCGAGCTTAACAAATAGAACTTCCCTCAAATGATTCTTCCAACTAAACTGATAGAAAGCTAACCTTGTTATATTTATTGACAGAACATTGAAATAAATATTATAGGTCTAGAGGGAATGTTTCAGCCCATTGATTTTTTTAAGGAAATAATAAATGGAGCCTATTCCCTTTGGCATATTATGCTGGGAATAATCTGAAAAAATGCTTAGCTTGTTCAACACAGAGCTTAGAAACCCTTCTTCCACTCCCCATGGAGCAGGGGCCCTTTGCATAAATCTGCTCTGGCCTAGACAATCAATTTTCAATTTTAATTATTTTCAAAACTCGTTTATTATTTGCTTGTTCTGTGAGTTGGGAGCTTTACTTTCTTAGTGAGTTTATAGCCGGGAGTGGTCAGACCTCTGGTCTGGGTTTGGAGGCCTGAAATTTTCTCACCACAGGGGAAAACTCACCATCCCTCTTCCCAGAGTCCATTGTTTGAGAATAGGGGTCTGCAAATTGGGCCCACTGCCCATTTTTATAAATAAAGTTTTATTGGAAGACAGTCATACCTATTTGTTAACATGTGTGTAGCTATTTTCTACCATAACAGTAGAGTTGAGTTGTAGCAATAGAGACCAGATACCCCACAAAACTTGAAATACTTACCATCTGGTCCTTTACAGAAAGTTTGTCCACCCCTGTTTTAGATTCTCCTTTCTCCTGTCCTTCCCCCCATCCTTTAAGGTTTTACTTTAATCATGCTGTGCTCATCACTAGTACACTCCTTAATCCCTGTCACCTATTTCACCCATCCCCCCCACCCCACTTCCCCTCTGGTAACCATCAGCTTGTTCTCTATACTTAAGAGTCTGTTACTTGGTTTCTCTCTTTTTTCCTTTGCTCATTTATTTTGTTTCTTAAATTCCACCTATGAGTGAGATCATGCAGTATTTGTCTTTCTCTGACTCACTTATATCACTTATCATTATAATCTCTGACTCTATCTATACCATTGAAAATTCTCCTACCCTTTTAAATGAGACCAGAATACTTCATTTATTCATTGGTGTCTCTCCTGGGCCAAGTGGCTACCATAATGGTAACATTAGTCAATGCCTGTATAGTGTTCTTCTAGGTCCTGCACACTATCCAAAGGATGTTATATATGTTAATCTTCATTTCATCCTCACAACAAACCCAGGAGGTAGGACAATTATTAGCCCTGTTTTAATAATGAGGAAATAAGGCACAGAAATTCTTTTTTAAAAGATTTTATTTATTTGACAGAGAGAGACACAGTGAGAGAGGGCACACAACCAGGGGGAGTGGGAGAGGGAGAAGCAGACTTCCTGTTGAGCAGTGAGCCCGATGTGGGGCTTGATCCCAGGACCCTGGGATCCTGACCTGAGCCGAAGGCAGATGCCCAACAACTGAGCCACCCAGGCACCTCAAGGCACAGAAAATTTAAGTAACTCAGCCAAGTCACACAAGTAGAAGATAGCAGAGCTGGGGTTAAATCCAGGCAGACTGACTTCAGAAAGAGTGCCAAAGGGGGTGGATTCTCAGAAAAGTTCTAGGCCAATGTCCTTAAAGTTCAGTTGGAGAAACCGAGGCCTGAAGTGGAGTCATGTAGTTGGTGATAAAGCTGGAAGTAGATTCTGGATAACAGTTGTCATGTCTTTTTATTATTATTACATTGTTATGCTCAGCTTCTGTTTATCAGAGCCAGGGAGGGAAATTCAAAGACCATTACAGCAGAGCCCTGCGGCATGTAGCACCCACCCTCCACCCCTCCAAGAGGTTATATTATCTACAACATCACTCAACACCTCCTTTTCACAGTCATTTTCTCCTTTTACTCTCCCATGTTGGTGGAGGAACTTGGTACCTGGAATTTGGGAAATAACTTAAATCATGTTATAAAGTCACATACAATCAAAGGTTGGGCCACATTTATGCCAGTCTTTTCCAATAAAAAGTCATTCCCCCCCTTTTTTTTTTAAAGTAGGCTCCATGCTCAACATGGGGCTTGAGCTCCTGACCCTGAGATCAAGATCTGAACTGAGATCAAGAGTTGGATACCCAATGACTGAGCCACCAAAGTCATCATTTGATCTTTGTCTTCACTGGTTATTACTGTATCTTTGACTTTCTATTTGAAGCCAGATTGATTGGAAGAATTTCTACTCCATCATTGTCTCTGGATATTTCCCTCTTTTTTTTTTTTTTAAGATTTTATTTACTTATTTGAGAAAGATAGGGGGCGGTGGGGTGGGGTGGGGTGGGGGGAAGGTCAGAGGAAGAAGGAGACTCCCTGCTGGGCAGGGAATCTGATGTGGGACTCAAATCCTGGGACTCCAGGATAATGACCTGAGCTGAAGGCTGTCGCTTAACCAACTGAGCCACCCAAGTGTCCCTGGTATTTCCCTCTTATTCACTCTTCAACACACTAGTCTGGTGTGATCCAGAGCCCACCACTACTCTAAGGGGGCCCCCAATAAACCTCAAATTACAAGGGCAGTATTCCCACTCTGTATCTTGAGGCTCTCTCTTGCCTTTGAAACTGTTGACCACTCTCTTCTCCTTGACATATTTCTTCCTAGCAACACTCTCCCAGCTCTTCCCCGTCTCTTCAGACACTCCTTCTCAGGGTCCTTCACCACTTCTGCTTTGTCTGCTTTAGATTTTGAGTTGCTTGGGGTTGCATCCTAGGTCCTCTTCCTATTCCACTTAGGGTCACCACAGAGTTCTGACTACCTACCCGTCTCCTTCCTGGGTCTGACAATGCCAGCTCAGAGAGGGGCTGAGGATCAAACCTGTTTTGTGTGGAGGCAGCCTGGCCTAGGGTTGAGCCAACTGGGTGAACTCATCATGACTGAGCCATGGGGAGGTGTTGGACCCAGCTGGTCTTTTTCCCATACTCCCACTTCCCCCTCAAACTGTGCTTTGTCCTAAGAGCAAGCAGGCTGGAAAGCCATCAGCCCTCATCCCTGTTGCCCTGTCTTATCCAGACAAGTGATAGGAGGTGCTCCTTACATGACCTTGAAGGCTGAAGAGTCCAGTGGTGCCCACTGGGCTGTGGTTTACATTACTATGAGGCAGAATGGGAAGGTCTGTCCTGAACTGGTTCTATTTAGACTTTGGAGAGTCTTGGTGTCAGAATACCCCTCCCTGGCCTATTGGGAAGGACAGACCTGTGCCTCTGGAAGATAACAGAGAAAAGAGGAGCTTGATTTTATTTTGTTATTTTTAAAAGATTTACTTATTTATTTGAAAGAGAGGGAGAAAGAGAGAGAAGGAGGGAGAAAGAGAGAGAGTGAGAGAGGGAGCCCATGGTGGGGAGGGGCAGAGGGAGATGGAGAGGGAGAATAACAATAGAATCCATGCTGAGTGTAGAGCTCAATGTGGGGCTCAGTCTCATGACACTGAGGTCATGAGGTGAGTCAAAATCAAGAGTCAGATGCTTAACTGACCGAGCCACCCAGGTGCCCCTTGGTTTTAGTTTCACAGAAGCAGGTGAATTATCCAATGTGGAAGGTAGGGATGGAAAGGAGACAATCTGCATATGCCTTTTCCTATGACTGACTATGATACTCTGGAAACTTCTACTCAGCAGGAGGACATTGCCCTTTTGTAATACCCCCATCCAGCCAACTTTCCATCCGTAAAGCCACAGTGAGCAGAGACCAAGAGTAGCAATGTCTTCACAGGCCAGGCAGGGGATGAGTGAAGTGGGCTTTGTGGGGGAGAATTTATGTTTCATAAAAGGCTTGAGTCCGGGTTGGGGATTGGTAGCCAGGCTTAGCTCCAGCAGATGGTTGACATGTAGGGAATGGAAATTGGTGTTGCCAGATCCTCTACATTCTCAAGAAAAGTCAGAAATCTGGATTGTGTGTGTGTGTGTGTAATCTGATTTTTAAATGTTGGTAACTAATCAATTAAAAAAATACCAGTGTGGACCCAACAAAGCTGCAGGCAGCTTTTGGAGGCTTTTGGGAGGCATTTGGCCTGTGGGTGGCCAGTTCATGATGCTTGATATAGAATCACAGAGGCACCTGAGGCATACTTGGGTCTAATAATAGCCAGGTGCACCAACTAATGCTGAATGCAAGTATAAAAGCACTAGGAAATACCTAAAATTTAATGTCCATATTTTCCCAACTGATCAGGACTACTTCACTGTTTACGGCTGCAGAAGATGGAAACACTTGTGACTTTTCATTTGAATTAAATACTGAACAACAGCGAGTATCTCTGTTAACACTGGTTAGTCAGTTGATGGTTGAATACAAAATGTGTTATTCCTAGTCTCACTGATATGCATGTTTATTTATTTATTCATTCAATAAGCGCCCATGATTATGGTGGAAGACATGACCTGGTTCTGTGTCTGTTAAAAATTACCTAAAATATAGGTAAGTACCAGGTGTAGAAGTTATAAGCTGTGGGTGTGAGAGTGAAGCAGAAATATACTATTGATTACGTTTAGGGCACCTGGGAAGATTTCAGTGAGGTGATGACATCTGACCTGACTCTGGGAGGATGAGTGAGTGGGGATGAAGTAGGTTAGGATTCTTGTGTGCAAGCAACAGAATTAACTCAGCATAACTAACCAACAGGGAGCTGGGAGACCAGGCCTGGGGAAGGCAGGAACCAGGGAGGCTCTGAAAGCCTGGGATTCTGGAAGCAGGGAGCTGAGAAACTGGTCCTCAGCAAAAGCAAGTGGGAGAGGAAAGGACTGCTGGTGACATGTTTTTTCCTGATACTACTGGACTTCACCTCCAAAGGGCCCTATGATCCTTGTGGCACTTGCTCGAGATCGAGTGTCCTGGGAGACAGTGACTACTGGCATACTTTAGGTCATGTCTCCTCTGTGGATGATGGATGAAGGGTATGATGGTCTTTATGTGCTTAGCTGGTGAAGAGCAGTGGGCGGTGGACATGGGCATTTACCTCCTGTCATGACTGTATGCAATAATGACTATTTCCAACCCGTGCTCACTGGGAGGAAGACAGCCCCAAATTCTTCAGGCTGAGCAGTTCTGTGATGGGGCAGTGCAAGCCCTCTGGAGGACTCCAGGTTCTGCCGGGAGAGGCGATGCATGGCAGAGGCTGGTTGGAGTGGCCTTACTGATGTCAGTGTCCACTAGAGCCAGTCACTGAGTGCTTCTGCCTCTGCTCCATGCGATGAGCAGGGGCATAGTGACTTCCTGTGTTCTGCCGGACATAGCACTTTGTTCTTGTCTTGGGTTTCATTCCTCCTAGCCATCTGGAAAAATAAAGGCTTATTTTCTCAAAGTTAAGGACTTTTTAGTTCTACTTATAAACGAATGAACAAAACTGAAAAGTAATTTAATTAGCATTGGAAATGATCTAAATATACAGTAATAAGGGGCTCAGTAAATAAATTTTAGTACACACAATATAAGGTAATCTGTCCGGATTGCAAAATAGCCTGCATAGTCCTACCGTATTAGAAAATGTGCACACATGTCTGCACACATGCAGAGAAAAATGACTGGAAGGATATATACCAAATATGTTAACAGTGATTATCTCTGGAGAATAAGATTCTGGTAAGGTATTTTAATATCTTCTTTTTTCTTATCTTGCCTTTTCTATGATTTCTATAATAAACACAAAATACTATTTAAGTCAGAAAAATGCTTTTCTTAGAAAAATAAAGTTGGTGAGTACAATTGTGATTATTGTGAACAAGCTATCCTTTTACTACCGGTCATGAGAATCAGCTGAGCATATAGTGAGTGACATGCAGCAAGGTCTGAATAAAGTTAAGAAGATGGCTGAGAAATGCATTGGAGGACATGACCATTGTCCCATACTTTGACTTTCCCTTGTCCCCCATCAGGGATAGCTACCTGCTTGAAAGTTCCTTTCAGGGAGTGGGGGAATGAGGTCATGGCTCCAATAGTCCAAGGCCCGTGTCTCATTGGTTTTGCCCATGAGATTTAGGACACTTTTACCATAATATTTATTCAGTTTTATGGCCTTAAATATAACACTAACTCCTAATAATCAATATTGATTTAACTATAATATCTTATTTATAGACACAGCCCTCTGGTTTGCATGTGGACTCAAATCGTAATGCAACAGAAATGAGCCACTCACTCCCCTGGCCCTGGGCCAGCAATGAAGGAAATATCAGCCTCTGATGAATGGCTCTGAGGCCAATACAGGATTTTGGACTTCTGATGCCTACTTCTCACTCCCTCCAGACTGGCTACTTCTATGTGGGAAACATGAGCCAGAGTCATCCTCAGGCTGAGGATGTCTGTTTGTTTCATGCAACATAATTGCCAGTCTTTGGAAGTCAGGTATTCTAACTGACCCTCACTGGGGGGCAGTTACAACCAGTTGTCAACAGAAATGTCAAATAGAAAGGGGATATTGTGGGGACGAGAAATAGCCAGAAGTACCAAGGACAAGATAGGTATTAGGGAAGGAGAGACTGGCCTTTCCTCTTCCAGCCCACCCCAGGGACTCTGACAGGACAGTGTGGATTTCTAGAGAAGTTATTATTGTTGCCATAATTAGTGTTAAAGAGGTGTCCAGGCAGTACTGCTGGTGGCTGCCTCTTATAGGAGCAGGATGCCAACCCAGCAATCTTGGTGTGGTATGACAGAGATCCATGAGGGAGGTTAGAAGCAGCCAGAACTTAGAGCCTGGAGAAGCTGGTGAAAACTGCCTAAGAGGTGAAGGAGGTGACCTACTCTTGTTTAGAAACAGGCTGGGCCTTCCAGTGACCAGCACACACCATCCATTGCTCAGAACACCCCCCTCATCCTCTTGAGGCTCCTGGGAATCTCCAAATCTGGTATTTGGTGTGTTTAGTGGAGAGTTATTATTTATCCCCTCCAACCCCCAAACACACACACACACACACCCCAATATCCATTCTTTTGGAAACTCTACATATGGAGTCTATGATCTGGGCCTACCCAATTAAAGCATGTCTTGCCCTTGGTTGTAAATTGGCTCAGGACTTTTGGAGGAACTATCAGAAGAGCCTGGTTCTCTTTCACTGCACTTGAATTCAAGAGGATGTAGTGGCTGGAGCTGCTGCAGCCATCTTGGCACCACGTGGAGCTTGAGGGAAAAAGTAACATAGAAGAAGTCTGCTGAGAGATACTTTGCAAGAGATGCCCATTATTTCCTCCATACCCACAACCTTTCTTAGGGAATTCTGCACTCTACTCCCAGAAGTATTATATAGCATGTGACTTTTATTCTTGATCAGAAATGATTTTTAAAAGGGGTGAATACCTAACTTAACCTGACCAATCAGATTCTTTCTCCTAGGCATTTGGAACCAAGACACAGACACAGGGACTAAATCAGTAAAATGCTACTGCTTGGGCACTAGAACCAAAAAGTCCTGTAGAGTCAGGGCCAAAGATGGGTACTCCAGCTTGTCCATTTGTTCCTGGGACACACTCCCTTCACATGCAAGTTGCAGTTCCAAGGAAGTACATCGAAAGAGAGAATAATAATTATATTGTAATTATATTAATAATGTCTTAGTTACACAATGTAACAGAGCAGCCCAAAACTTAGTGCCTTAAAACAAGTGATTATCGGGACGCCTGGGTGGCTCAGTTGGTTAAGCGGCTGCCTTCGGCTCAGGTCATGATCCCAGCGTCCTGGGATCGAGTCCCACATTGGGCTCCTTGCTCGGCAGGGAGCCTGCTTCTCCCTCTGCCTCTGCCTGCCACTCTGTCTGCCTGTGCTCGCTCTCTCTCTCCCTCTCTCTCTGACAAATAAATAAATTAAAAAAAACCCAACAACAACAAAAAAACAACAAGTGATTATCTGTCATGGTTTTGTGGGTTGCTTTACTTGGCGAGGTGATCCTCTTTGTGAGGGTCTCTCAAGATATTCTAGTCAGAGTGTGGCTAGGGCTGGTATTATTTCAAAACTCGGCTGGGCTGAATGTCCAAGATGATGCACTCATTGGCTAACCATTTGTGCTGGCTAGAAATTGATGTCTCCTCTAGTGTTGGCAAGGTGGCTATAGCAGTCAGTCAACACCTATTCACCAATGATTGGACCAGAAGTAAACACCTGACCAATCTGGACTAATCATATGGCAACTCCCTCATGGCTACATCTAAGGTAGGAAGGAAAGGATAAGATTATCCTTGTGTCTTTTTCTTTCATTGACCTCCCTGTACACTTCCATGTTATTCCCCAGAACTGAGATAAACCAACCACTGGCAAGAGGGAATAGGGTTATCCAGAAATACCATGAAAGAGAGAAACAGACTCATAAACTCAGAGAACACACTGGTGTGTGCTGAAGGAGAGGGGAACAGGTGGATGGGTGAAGCGGGTGAAGGGAATTAAGAGGGACAAACTTGTAGTTATAAAATAAGTCACAGGAACGAAGAAGTATAGCATACAGAATTTAGTCAGTAATTGTGGTGAGCATTTTGCAACGTACATAATTATTGAATCACTATGCTGTATGCCTGAAATGAATTGAATATTATATATTAGCTATAATTCAATTAAAAATTAAAAAAATTAAACATAAATAAAACAACAGAAATGAAAAAGTACAGCATATGGAATATAGTTAATAATATTGTAATAATATTGTGTGTGACAGACAGTGACCACACTTATCATGATGAGCACTGAGTAACATGCAGGATTATTGAATCACTATGTTGAACACCTGAAACTAATATAACATCATATGCCACATATACTTCAACAATAAAGATAAATGAAAAAAAAAAGACTGATTTAGACTGGTCAGGATACTTTCCTTGGGCTGCACTCAATACTACCTGATTTGTGGACAAGGTCTGTGTTCTGCTGGCAAGGAAGAAGGTGGGGGCATAGCTCTTGTATAGGGCAGCCAATAGTTTCTGCCATATGTATCTTTAAGAAGCAAAGAGAATGGCCTCTTTCCCTGAGGTTACAGTTCTACTTCTGGGGCTCTTGTGGGTTGGATGCACTGTTTCTTGTCCTTGAGGGTTTATGAGATCTCCTGTCATATCCTGACAACCAATTCTCCTTCACTTAAGCTGACTTGAGAATGTTTCCAGTTTTGGCAACCCAAATGTGTTATGCCTAAGACAACCGCTGAGACATTTTGAGACACCTTGTTTCACAATTTTCTAGAATGTTTCCTAATTTCTTGCTTGTGCCTGATGGGTGTTGCACTTGCAGTCAGGAGACCTGAGACTTAATCATGGCTTTAACACAGGGCTGGTGTTACCTGACATACTTGCTGTCTTAACTTCTTTCGGAAACCATTGTGGTCACTGCCAGTTAACGAGAACATCAGTTCCCACTGAATCCAGATATGGCTTCAGAATTCTTCTTGGCACAATGCTCAAAGCCAGCCACCCGCTAAGAGCTGGCATATGAGATGAAACCCTTCACCACTGCTCCTCTAAGTGACTTGGTGGCCCTGAAAAGCCTCTTCTCTAAGTCTGGGTGATTTCTAGGGCTCTTCCCTCATTGACCTTCTTCTCATCTTACTACCCAAATTCTCTTTTTAGACTTGGTATAGCCTATGGTCTCTGGTCACACCCTAGGAAGCCCAGCAATGTCCCTATTGTCAAATGACACGACCCTGGGTTTAGGCAAAAGGTGTAGATCAGTCCTGTTACTATAAGTAGAGGTGCTTTGTCTCTTCCCAGGATTCTGGAGAAGCCCTGGGCTCCAAGTAGAGATCTGAAGCTCCTATCACCACAGTGTCACTTAATGGGGTCCGCATAGCACCTGACTGATGGTTTTGGAAGAGTCTATGGGTCATATAGAATTGTGGTCAGAAGAAAGATCTGGATTAAAAACCTGTCTTTGCTTCTTGCCTGCAGGGTGACCTTAGGATGGCTATCCAACCACCTTGGGCCTCAGTTTCCTCATCTGCAAATGGTAATGCTACCTTTGTTATAGTAAAAATTAAATAAGATCAGGCATGTAAAGCGGTCAACTGAATACTTGCTGCACAAGAAGTATTAAACCAATGGTAGCTGTTACTACTATGCAAGGGTGCGGGCATTTCCCCCTATTGTTAGGATGGTGCAATCCCTTCCTAAATACAGAGACCAAGAAGATTTCTTTGCCTGAGTCTAGGGCAGGCAGGAGGGAGGGAGGGAGGACCATCTCCCAAGATGGCTGGAGCAGCCCCTGACCTGCTATTCTGGCTGGACTCTGAGCAGATCCCACCATGTCTCATATTTTAGGTGACAGTGGCACATGGGGCTCACTTGGAGGACACTGTCTAGGAGCTGGGGTCATGGGGATGACTGGAAATGCTGTCCCATGAGGCAGGACTAAGGAAGCTCGGCTGGGAGAGGGTCCATGCTGGGGACTCTTCTTTTCTTTAGACCACTGAAAGGCTGTCATGGGCAGAGAGTGGACACTTTGTTGCACTGCTGGAAAGAAGGTAGGGAACCACAGAAGGCTCTCTGCCACAATGCAGATTCTGATGCTCACAGTCATCCAAAGCTTGACGAGTGGGGCTCTGCCCTCTGTTTTCTTCTCACTTCACACCAGTGGCTTTCGACTCTGGCTGAACACCAGAATCACATGACGGCTTTCTAAAAATATCACTTTTCAAATCCCACCCACGAAAAGATTACTGATTCAGGAGCTCTCAGGGGGTGAGTATAGAATCCCCATATGCTTCCTTCAAATCCCCTTTTTCTTGAATTATTAGAGTAGGTTTGCTTTCTTAAAACCAAATGACCTGCAGATTGGAGGTGCCTGGACTTGCTCTGTCCTGCTGTGGGGGCCTTAGTCCCTTCTAGGGGGTGGCATCGTGCCAGCTGAAGGTTGGCACCCGTAGGCCTTGGCTCTGCCCCTAATTCCTTTGTGAACCTAGGCACGTTGACCAGGCACAGCTGGTGAGGAAGAAAACCCTCACAAACTCTGTGTGTGATGCTGCTTGGTGGCTCAGACTCTCCCCACATAGGGGACATTCCCACCCTTCCTCCCCAGCTAGGGGAGCATTAAGAAGCTCACAGGGTGGCCTGCTGCCTCTGGCCACCCTGTGGACTGGGTGACAGGGGCCAGCCCAGGGAAGCAAACAGCTTAGGAAGACCCTAGACTCTTACTATGGCCCTTCTGATACCCACGAGTTTTCAGAAGGTACTGACAGTTTGTGGGGGCTGGGGGGCAGATAGAGGGAGAGGGAAATACATTTTTAAAGATAACCTGGAGGCAAATATAATATTTATACTTATTTATCCTCAGAGCTCACTCGCAAGGCCCCAGACATGTCTAATGAGCAGGAATTGCAAAATGGCCACGGATTCTACTTGTTTGCCTTTGCAGAGTCTCTGAGCAGGCTCACGGACCCACATTTTTCAACTGTTGACTGCTGCAGGCAAAACGGCTGTAAGGAACACCAGGATGTGCAGTGAGCGCCCGACCCCCAGAGGCACTGAGCCATGAAACTGCCAACCCAGGAAAATGAGGTGCTCCCCTCCAGCTGGCAGAACATAGCATATTCACACACACACACACACACACACACACACACACACACGACACACACACACAGGGAGGCGTACAGAGATCCTTGCATGACTTCATGACCTCCCTTACAGGCTTGTAGGCCCATCCCTCCCCAAATTCATACATACTCCCCAAAGCAGGTATTACATATGGTTTGTCTGGACAGGATGCTCCCTGGTTCAAGTCCTGTTCTGGATGAGAGCTCTTACCTGCTCTGTTCACTCTGGACACATGTGATGGGAAACAATATCTGAAGGGGGTTGTAATGTAGAGAGTCAACCCCAGGATTAATTGAGACTAGCACAGTCTGCTCTGGAATGAGAGTCATACACAGGTTACTATATGCTTAACTCAAGCATCTATCCATAGTGTACATATATATAGGTATATTTATATAAATACATATAGAAACATATATGATACATATCAATAGGAAAATATATGGGGGAGCCCTTAGCTAATGGGAGTGTGTCTGTCCTGGGTTTTGACTCCCCAGTCTGGGCCACACTGCTCTTACTAGCTCTCAGTCACTGGGGTGCCTTCCCATAGCACTTGCTACAGTTGCTGTTCTATCTCTATTTGCTTTGTTAGTTTTCCAGTCTATGTTACCCTGGCTGTGTGTTCCAGGAGAGACGGGCGATGTCTCTTTGCTCAGTATTGCATTCTGAATGCTCAGCACATTAGTGGGTTTTCAGTAATTAGATTGAATAAGGTTGAATTAGGTTGAATAAGGCCTGGTCCTTTCCTTATGTTGTCTTTTCTCTGTGTTGCTGGACAATCAAGGCTCACACCTTGGCACTAGGAGGGTCACTTCTTTTAAATGCTAACAGCAGAGAATTCCCAGGTTTGGTCTGAAAAGTTCAAATATCAAATATAGCATCAAGGTCAACTGTATTTCTAATGAGGTGATTTTCCTCCTTTGTGTGGCCGGTGGCCTGTTGACCTGGGGAGAGAGCATCTCTGTTTACCTGGGCGTCTAGTCTATATACAAATGCCTTTCTCATGGTTCAACTGTGGCTGGCCTGACTGGGCTGCCAGGACGGAGGGTGTGGCTTGCAAAATCATAACCAGCTCAGGTTTTCATAGAACGGTGTCATATCCAGATATCGTATGGCCTGAAATATATCTTTATGGAAAGAATCACATATTCTTAAGGCCATGGTCTGATCCCTTCATGTACAACCATTGCACTGGGTCAAGCCTGACCAGTTTTTGCTACAAGTCAGGAGGGGAGATCATCAGGATCAGTCTCTTGACTGATCAGGGCTGGAACAAAATGCTTGCTCCAGCTTCTAGGCATCTGGGTGTCTGCCTTTTAATTCCAACGGAAAAGAGCAGCAGTTTCCTAGATGCCACTGACATGACTTTTTTTTTTTTTTAAACAAACCAAGAGCTTCTTTGATAAAGAGCTAATTACTGTTTAAAAGCAGTTTCTGGCTAGCAGCTGGAAAATCCACATCCTTCTTTTTGGACAGAACCCTTCCAAAATATTACTGGCTTATAAATCCCAGTATCAGGACACCTCGTCTCTTCCAAAATGAGATGAATTTCCAGGTATCACCAACATCGCAGGAGAAGAGGAAAATCTTTGACTCATGCTCGGGTGGGGTCTCTCACGCTCTCCTGCCCATTTCTATGAGATGTGGGGGGATCAGCCAAAGCCTTTGTGGGGGCTGTGTCACAGTTGAAATTCTGCCTCTGCTCAGTTCTGCTTCCCTCACTCCCAACAGGTGCTGGATTCCTTATAGATTCCCCATCCCAGAGTTTGTTTTCTGGGGAATCTGGCTTATATCAGCCACCTCTTGTCTCTTTTTAGCATTTTGCTACTGAGATTATTTTGGTGAACATTTGAGACTGTATTTCATACTGACGAAGTTTGCCATGGCCTTGGCTGGTGCTGGCTAACTGAGATGTAGAGGTTGAGTATGGTCAGATTTCAGGTACCGTCTGCCTGTACCTTGCAGTGTTTTAAATCCAACCCACAACGTCCACCGAGCTCAAAGCTCTGGATTGAAGGCAGGGAAGGCTTGCCAAGTGGCATGATGACTTTCATGCAGGTCTGCCTTCTGTGTTTCGGGCTGTGCTCAGAGGAGTGACCTGTCTGCACCTCGTGCAGTCAGGTTGGGGGTGGAGGATCCCCAACACTCCCTCTCTTGTGGAGGCCTTTGGGATGAAGAAATGAGGCTCCGGGGTTCATGCGGAATATTGATTGTGGGGTCGTGGGATCCCAAGCCTGTCTGCACTCTATGTGCTGGGGAACAGACCCCTGGAGGCTGTGTTTATTTCCAGGAGCCTCTGGATTGGACCAGTAAGAGGTACTAGCAGAAGACTGGATGGTGGGGGCGCCTGGATGGCTCAGTGGGTTAAGCCTCTGCCTTCGGCTCAGGTCATGATCTCAAGGTTCTGGGATCGAGCCCCGCAACGGGCTCTCTGCTCAGTCGGGAGGCTGCTTCTGCCCCTCTCTCTGTCTGCCTCTCTGCCTACTTGTAAACTCTCTCTATGTCAAATAAATAAATAAAACCTTTGAAAAAATTAAAAAAAAATAAGATTGGATACTAGAGAATCCAGGATGCCTGTCTCCTTCCCTTTCTGCCTTGGTGGCTTCTCTGGCAGAGGCTGCTTCTCTTCCACAACTCCAACTCCTTCACATTCTGTGGTTCCAGTTCTGCTGGTGGCCCTGGCCCCTGGGCTCTAATGACAACACTCCTCCCCCCACCTCCTCCCTTTGTCTCTCTAATCCAGAGGCAACAGTGGCTTCTTGCTAAACTCTCATCACCTCCCTGCCACCTGGTTGGGTTGGGTTTCAGCTTCTCTATCACCCATGTTAACCAATTCCTGGCATTAAATTCTTATAAATTCTTTTTTTTTTAGATTGTATTTATTTATTTGAGAGAAAGAGTGAGAGTGAGTTATATTTTTTTTATTTATTTGAGAGAGAGAGAGAGAGAGAGCAGTGGGAGGAACAGAGGAGAGAGACGTGCAGACTCCCCACTGAGCATGGAGCCTGATGATCATCCCACCCCATGGTCCTGAGATCATGACCTGAGCCAAAATCAAAAGGCTCCAACTGAGCCATCCAGGCACCCCTCTTATAAATTCTTAAGGTGGTTTCTGTTTTCCTGGTTAGACTCTGGCTCATGTAATCATTTTTGTTCCATTTGGGGTACGATCTGATTTAAAAAGGGGGGAAAGGTGTCAGGACTGACTAATTCCCTGGACTGCCCTTCCATCTCTCCCCTATCTCCAACTCAGGATCCATCTCAGAAGGACACTTTCCCTCTGTATCTGCCCTTTCCAGCGACTGGAGTGCGTTCATGTCTGCATCTTACTGAATTTTAGTCTGTCCCGTGTGTTGGGAGGACTTTCAGTGAGCAAGGTTCTCCACAAGCTAGATCTGTAGCCTCCACAGGCTACAAAGATGACTCTGTAGCAGAATTTTCTGAAGGTGTTCTGATACATTATGGCCAGAGCTTTAATAAGTGTTATGTAAGAAAAAGGATTTGAGGGGGGAATAGTTTTGGTAAGCATTGGGTTGAACAGGATTGGAAGACATTTTACTTTAGAACTTTCTAGAGCTTTCAAGGTTCTGATGTCCTTTGTGAGTCTCCAAGAGGGGGAACGTGGTCTGCGGAGTTTCCTAAGCCCATTTGACTCCAGAATCCTCTTTCAGGGAAAGACGCCCAACAAGACCCACCCCGGAAAACTTTCACTATGGCCCGCACTTGAATTTTTGATGGCCCCTTTGTCTGTGTGCTAGGTTGGAGCTGGGGCTGTTTTCAGAGGAACAGGAGTGATCATCCATTTGGGTCAAGTCCCGGTTCACCATGCTTCATGAGCTAGACAGCATTTCTGTTTTACTTAGTATTTTCTTAATGTTTATTTGCCCATACCCAGCAAAGGAGAAGGATGGTCTACATATTCTGATTACAGTTAAAGAGCATAAGCAGGACTTCTAGTAGAACTGAATGTGTTAATGCATGAACCATGCTTAGCATAGTGCTTGGCACTTGGGAAAGTCTCAATAAATATTCAGGTGCCATGTGCTCTCAGCTGCACTGGTCTTGTCCCTTTAATGTGTCTGCACTTAGGCTGACGAGGGTGCTAGAACCTACCCTAGACTCAGCTGGTGCTGCAGCTCCCTGGCTAATATTAGCCTCAAGGATCCAGGCTGTTTGGGAACTTCTAGCAGCCTTGTGGATAGGTAAAAGCCCATGACAATCCCTGCCTTCCTTGGAGCTTACTCAGGCCCCACCTGCCCGCCCTCTGGGGGCTTAAGGGCTTAAACTACTCTTCAGTTCTGTCTTCTGGAGGCCCCCTCATTCAGCATCCCCAGGTTGTTAGCTCTGTTCTGCCTGGCCCAGTCCATGCAGTCTAGGAACCCCTGTGATCCCCAAACATCCCTCCAGATCCCACAAATATCCCTTGGCCCAGATAGCTGCTTCTCCATCATACAGCAGAAATTAAGGCGGTGGGGAGAAGTTGCTACAGGAGCATTTGGAAATGGGAACCAATAGCAGCTCTTGCACCAGGGACCAAAAGCTCAAAGGGACAGAAACAAAAGCATGTTTGTCCCAATGGCCTGGTGACCATAGTCACCTCCCGGGTAGGGAGCCCTGAACTTCAGAGAATGCTCCTTGCTCCAGCCTCCCCAGGGACAGGGACCTCCTTGATGCCTGGAAAGCTGACCTTTCCAAGATGGGTGGTGGTGGGGGATGTAGGGCTGCAGCTGGTCCCCCAACCCCTTGCCCTCCTGCCCTCCCCAGCTTGAGCCAGAACCGGAAGGATCATTTCCAACAGTGACTCAGACCTTGTCCTCTGATGGCCTGGCCACACAGTGCTAGGAGGGCCTCTGCAGCTGGCTGAGTTTGCTTGCCCAGCTCTGGATGCTGTCTGATTCCCCCCACCCCCACCCTCAACATTTTATTTCAGAAGTTTCCAAACTTACAGACAAGTTTGAAGAATAGTCCAATTATTACCCATATATGCTCCATCTAGATTCACCATCTGTTAATGTTTTGCCATATTTGCTACATGTCTCTCTTTTTGGTATACTATTTGATAATAAGTTGTAGACATCATGACACCTCAACCTTAAATACTTCTCATGCTTCTCCTAAGAATAAGGGTATTCTTCTTCATGTCCACAGTGCCATTATTGCACACAAGAAAATTAACAGTAATTCTAGACCATCAGGCAATTTATAGTTCATATTCATGTTTCCCCATTGTCCTAAAATGCTTTTTAGAGCTGTTCTCAAAAAACTGTTGAACTACAGTCCAGTCAAAGTATATGTTTTACATTTGATCTTTCAAAATTTACAATAGTCTAACTCTTAGCTTTTTGTTTTTCTTATCACATTAACTTTTTTGAAGAGTGTAGGCTAGTTTTCTTGTAGAAGATTCTAGATGCTAAATTTATCAGATTATTTCCTCCTGGTGTCATTTAACTTGTTCTTCCTTCCCTAGTTGATCCTATAAACTGAAGGTTAGTCCTAGTTGCTTAATTAGATTCAAATTAAACATTGTTCACAAGAATATGTCCCAGGTACACTTCATATTGCTACACATAAGCAATGCATCCTAGTTTCTTTGGGCTTTTCTTGAAGTTCACCTTAAAAGAATGAAATAAACTTTAATGGTTGCATATTATATGCCAAGAGCTTTGCATAGTTATCTGGACTCCCAAAACAATTTTGAGGAGAGGAGAATGACATCCTTATTTTATTGTTGAAGAACTGAGGCTCAAAAGTGGCAGTGGTGGGGAAAGAAACATATATTTGCTAAGTAACTTTTGGGTGCCAGGCATGGAGCTGGGGATTTCCATCGATGCTATGATGCCCACTTCCTGCAGGAGGCAGTTCTGGGAAGTTAAGTGGCTTGCCTATGGTCACAAACTCAATTGAATGGCAGAGTTAACTTCACACTTAGATGTTCTTATGTCCAGAAAGTCCTGAGCTCTTTCTGCCCAGCCATGCTGCCCCTTCTCCCTGGATCCCTCACCTTCAGGATTCTGTTCATCCAATGGATGAACTAGTCTGCTGCCTAGATTTAATTGTACTGGGTGTGCTCAGTGAGCTCATGTCTCCAGAAGGCCCAGAACAGTGACACTGAGGGGCTGGATGCTGGGATGGGCCTTGGAGGAAGATGCTTTTGGTCAGTTGGACAGGATGGATTGGTGGGCACATCTAATGCCTCTCTTAAGAATTCAAGCACAGTTGGAATAAGGTGGCAGTGAGGCCTGAGGAGACCTCCTAATCCGGGGAATCCAAAGTACCAAGTCACAAGCCTAGAGTCTAAGCAGAAGGTATTTGGGGAAACCAAGGCCCAAGGAGGAGCAAAGTCTTCCTTAGGACAGACAGGCAGTTTCAGGTACAGCTAGGAATGGATTACAGGTGAGATTCTGGACTCCTTGTCCAGTGCTCCTTGCAGCTTCCACTCTGTTGCCTTCATTATGTATGTAATACCATCTTGGGGTGGATAAGGATCCGGAGCAGGTAGAGGGGTGAGCGGGTGCGATGATAGAGGTGAAGGTAGGCAGAGAGAAAACATGGGCAGGAGGTTGGATGTGGGACCTCTTCCTGGGTGTGGGACCCCCCAAGGCAGCCAAGGGTGTTGGGTATGTGTATGTGTATCTGTGTCTGTGGGGAGTAGCCTCAAAGAATGCTTCCCTAGCATCATCGTGTCTCCCAGGGAGACCCTGGGACAACTTTCATTCTATCCACCCCTGTTGCCTTGATAAAACCAACTTCTCACTTGGACTCTGATGTCAGCCTCCTTCAGGCTGTTTTACCACTTCTAACCTGTCTTCCACATCGTGGTTATAGTTATCTTTGTAAAACAACTTCTGGTTCGCTCATCCCTATTGAAAGCCTTGTATCAGTTAGCTGTTCCTGCCTAACAAACTACCCCAACACACAGTGGCTTAAAACAACCACCATTTTGTTTAGCTTATGATTTTCTTGGTCAGCTGGGTGGTTGTCCTGGTCTGGACTGGCTCACTGATCTGGGCTCTATCGTGGGTCTGCTGGCAGTTGGCTGGTGGCCATTGGTGGCTGTATGATTCAGGAAGGTCTCACATGACAACTTGTTGGAAGGCTGTCAGTAATCTGGGCTGTGCTCTACTGGGACACCTCACTTCATCTCCATGCAACTCTCAGGTTTGTTTCCACGGTGGTCTCTGGGCTCCAAGAACAGCAAGAGGATGAGCCCCAATGCATGAGCATTTCACAAAGCTCTGCTTGTCTCACCTTTGCTAATGTCCTGCTCTCTAAAGCAAGTCATGGGCTGAGCCCACATGTGACTGCGAGCTGGGGTGGAGTGGCAGATTCTATCTCTATAGGAAGAGACATTTACATCTATATAGTCTACCATAACCTTATGTGATTCTCCAGTGTTCTCAGAATAAAGCCCAGACTCCCTACCTTGTGTTTTGTACCTTCTGTCATCTGCTCCTACATTGCCTTCCCATTACATACCCCATGAAAATCTTGCCTTGTGCATATTCCAAAATCCCACTAGTTTCTAGGCCCTTGCATGCCCTCTGGGATGCCTTCTCCACAACTACCCTCTTACAACCATCCTCAGACCAATTCATCCTTCAAGGTCCAGCTCCAATGCCATGTTTCTATAGAAGCCTTTTCTCCTTCATCTCCACCCAAATTCAACCTCACTTCCAGATCTCAGAGCCTTTTGCCTGTGTCTCTGTCAGACGTCTTTCCTGTTGTCTAGGGGGCAGAGCTTGGCTGCTGGTTGGCAGAGGGAGGGCCCTGGAGTGGGCTATCCAGCCCTTCACTCTGGCTCTGTCACTGGCTGTGGGACCTCACTCACAGCCCCCTAGCAATCTTTGCTTTGGCTTTCCCATTTATAAGAAAAGGGGGATGATAATTGTTCTGGCTCCATAAGGTTGTTCTATGAATCCACTGACACTTGTGTCAAGTGCGTGGCGGGGTGAACATGAATTCCCACAGGCTGTAAGCCCTTTGTGAGCAGAGACTACGTTGGTTAAATCTCCTCCCTAGACCTAGCCCATGACTTGACCTGGAGCAGGTGGGGGAGATCCTGGTGATCATTTTTGTGAATTGAAATCTCCCCCAAATGATAACGGGCCCCTGTAGATGGAGAAGACACGGGGCTTGCCTGGGTTTTGGCTTTTCCCTGACTCCTGTTAGTGTGGGACAAGGCTTAGAGCTGGGCCCACAGCCAGCAATGAAGTGGATGCTAATAATATCATTATACGCTGAATAATTAACTGTCATTTAAATATTCATATGTTGTTGGGGGCAAGGCCTTTTATCAGCATCTGGGGATGCGTCGGTGGAGGAAGGAGATGGATGTCAGCAAGGCTGACTTTGCCTGTGAAGGGCGACCCGAGGTCCAGAGAGAGCTGTTGGAGTGGCCACCAGACAGTCAGTTAATATATAACTGTAATATCCCCATGTGATAAACTGCAATTTCATAAATGCTTGATGCATATGAGCAAGCCTAAAACAATATTGAAAGCATTAATTTCATTTGACTAATGCTTATCTATATTTTATTCTGTTCCATCTTTAAAGAAGTCCCTCTTTCTTTTCTGCAAAGGGAGGTGGGGCCAGGAACCTGCAGATGGGCTGGAGCAGAGGGGTTCTGGCCTGTTCCACACCCAGAGCTGCAGGCATGGGCTGGGAGCATGTGTGATGGGCCGTCTCTGAGCCTCAGAGCCCTGCCTTGGGCAGTTCTGCCTCTGGCTCTTTGGAAGAAGAGCTCAGTGTCTCTCTGCTGGGGTCAGGGGAGAGTGTGGGCATCTAGGTCCTGGCTAGGAATGCTGAGATTGCCCACTTGGTTCTGTTAGGATGTGTCTGAGGGCTCTCCCGTAGGGAGGGGTTTGGGAAGGCAGGGACTGTTACAGTCCCCTGGTGGGGAAGGGAGGAGAAAGAGGAGAGGGTGAGGGAGAAAGGTGAGATTGGGGGGAGCTTAGAGGAGAGAAGGGAGAAGAGGAAAGGCAGGAAACAGAGGAGGACGCCTGTGCTTCGCTGAGCTGGTACCCGGAGGCAGGAGGCAGCTTGTCATGGCAATTGAGAGCAAGGGTTCTGGATTTAGGGAGTCGGTCTCGGGCTTGAGTTCTGGCTGTGCCACTACTGATTTGTGACCTTAAGCAAGCTCCTTACCTTCTCCAAGGTCCTCACCTTACAAATAGGGAAATAAGAGTATTTAGTTGATATCTATTCCTGTGCCAATCCTAACAAATTACCACAAACTCCGTGGCTTTAAACGACATGCATTTCTTACAGTTTCTGTCGGTCGGGGGTTTGAGCACGGCTGGATACGGCTGGATATATCATGTAGTGCAGATCACGGGAGTGAGATCGCATAACCTATGCCATTTTCTATTCATTAGAAGCAAGTCACAGGTACAGCCCACACTCATGGGAGGGGTTGCATGTGGCGTGAACACCAGGAGGTGGGGATCACCGTAGAGCCTGCTCGTCACGACCGACTAGGGCAGCCTGAATCCACTCAGAACCAGACACTGTTGGAAGCCCTTCGCATGGACAATCTTAACAACCCCATGATCTCCTGTCATTACCACCACTGTCCTGATGAAGAAATGGTGGCACAGAGGTTAACTAACAACTCTATAGTCAGTAGCAGATAGAGTCTGCATGGGAACCCCAGGCCCTTAGCCCCTGTGAGACCTGTCGCACACTGTTCCTTGTGCAGATAATCCACGTAAGACGTCAAGTTCAGGTCCTGGTTAGAAGACCTAAAAAATGTTACCTCCCAAGACTGACTTGTCTATGGCTTGTCTTCCCTTGGCAGCCTCTGCTTGTCCCCTTCCCCCAGGGGGAGGCCACATCCACAAATGCCTCATGTGCTCAGAATAACCAGGCCCGCCTGACCCCAGAGCCCTGGAGAGCAAGGCAGGGAGAAGGAGGAATGACATAGTGTGTGAGTTTCCTTCACCAGAAACACTCCCAGCCCAAATCTATTGATTTTTAGGCCTCAGCTTAAAAGTCACTTGTTTCCTCTGGCTGCTGTAACAAATCAGCATTAACTTAGTGGTAATGAACGCAGATTTATTTTTTCACAGCCCTGGGGTTTAGAAGTCCCAGGTGGGTCTCACTGGGCTAAAATCAAGGTCTCGGCAGGGCTGTGTTTCCTTCTCAAGGGTCTGGGGGGGAATCTGTTTTGTTTTGTTCTGCTTTGTTGTGTCTTGCCTGTCCCAGGTTCTAGAGGCTACCCATACTCCTTGGCTTGTGGCCCCTTCCTCCACCGACAAAGCCAGCAACGGCCAGTGGAGTCTTTCTCTCATTGCATCCCTCTGTTTGGACCCTTCTTCTGCCTCTTGATGCTATAGGGTCCACCTGGATAATCCAGGATTATCTCCCTAGTTTAGAGTCAGCCAATTAGCAAACTTAATCCTACCTGCGACCTTAATTTCTCATTTGCCACATAACATAGCATATTCAGAGTTTCAGGTATTAGGGCATTGTTAGGCACAGAATGTTTATGTGTCTCCTGGAGTCACCATTTGAGACCCTCTCTCCGGCTCCCCTCCCCACTGCCCCCCCCCCAAGCTGCCCCAGTGTGATGGTGTTAGGAGGTAGGACCTTTGGGAAGTAATTATGATTAGATGAGGTCATGAGGGTGGGGCCCTCATGAATGGAATTAGTGCCCTTATAAAAGAGCCTCCAGAGGACTCCCTGGTCCCATCCACCATATGGAGACACAGCGAGAAGATGGGCATCTGTGAACTAGGAAGTGGGCTCTCACCAGACTCTGAATCTGCCGGCATCTTGATTTTGGACTTGCAGCCTCCAGACCTGAGAAATAATGTCTGTTGTTTAAGCCGCTCTGTCTATGATGCTTTGTTACAGCAGTCTGAACAGGCTAAGACAGACATGGTTAGCTTTGGGGCCAGTCTCCTGCCCAACACACTTCCGCAGGGGGTCTGGGCTGTGCCTGGAGCTCCTGCGGCTCTCTTTACTTCTCCATCTCCACCCATAGTCCACTTCCAGGGGTTTCCCACTCATCTGTCCTGAGGGTCCAGGAGCTAATGTAAGCAAATTCTCTGGGAGTAGGATAAAAAGGAGTGGCAGCACCATAGCCAGAGAAAACTCATTTCAGATCCAAAAATGTTTAAAATCTGTGCTGGCCAAATAGCCCCTTGGGTGGCACGTTCAGCCAGCAGACTGCCTGTGTGCTCCTTGGGGGGTTGTTCCACGGTGAGTTCGCCCTGATCAGAGCCGGCCTGCAGAGAGGCCCGTACTTCGGTCAGAGGCATTGGCATGTCCCTGGGCAGCCTGCTCAGGAAAGGCTGTCTTTCCTCTGGGCCTAAGAACTCTGTGTGGGGGTACAGGACAGCCCCACTTGAGCCCCGTTGTCAGGTCCCTGGACCCTGTGCAGCCGGCACACTGTCCATGGTCCTGTCCCCAGCTCCTCTTCCAGCACTTGACCCACAGCACAACTGTGGACTAGGTATTTGTTGAATGCATAAACGAATGAAACCCAGTGCCTTCTCGCTCATTCTCCACCCTGTTTCGGGATATATGAACCCCTTTCAAAGAGTTCAGCTTCTCTTGACAGGCACCAGCTCGGGCCACAGCCACGGTGCGTGTGCGCACGTGCTCACGTGCATCAATCAGGGGCTTCAGTGACTTGGAATCCAAGGTCTTGGCGCTTTTGCTGGAAATCGCATGGCCTGTGACCCATGGGTCGGGGCCAGGGGCTGGAACACGAAGAGGGCTCCAGCTGTCCTTACCGCTGCTCGCCCCACCCCCCAGCCCCGAAGCTTCCTCCCCGGTTTTCCCCTCCACCCCCTTGCATTTGAGATTCCCCGGAGGTCGGGCCTGGTGTAATTACAGGGTATCTGCTGCCTCCCTATAAATCGAATAGACTTTTTGGCCTTGTCAGATTAAAACTTACCTATCAACCCGCCGCAGGCCTCTAGATCTCCCTAAATCTGTACTTGGGAGAGAATTTATGGCCAGGAATTGCATTTTGCAAAATGATTAAAGTTGCCAAACAGCCATAAAAAGTTGCAGGAGGAGATATGGTTTTTTTGAAAGTCTGCTTAATTTATAAGGGGTGGAAGGTTTATTGTCATTTAGAGTCCACGGCGAGGCAGCCATGGCACGTTTGGCAGCAGCTGCGCACAGCTGCACTCGCTTTATGCCTTTTACATGTTTTTAAATTGCCCTGTTTGAATCCGGCCTTCTGCAGCGGCAGAAACGCCCTGGCGGCCCTGGCTTGCAGGAGAGAGGCTGCCATCCCCCCCACCCCCCCCACCCCAAGGCTCAGGCCTCACTCATCTGGCTCTCCACCCACCCCCGCCCCTCACTCCAGGCTCCCCTTCCCGCGGCTGTGGGAATTTCCAGTCGATCTCGCCCCACGCTGGCCACCACATCCCACTCCGCAGTCCTCTGCCGGTCCCCCACCCCGCCCCCTGAAATGGTAACGGATACTCAGAGGTGCAGAGGCTTTTAAGTTTATAGGTGATTTCACGTGTAGTATGTTAGTACTTATCACTCCAGATAAAATGATTAAATGAGATAAAACATGTAAAGCTCTAAACCCAAGGCTGTTACCAAGTGAGCTAATAAATAGAATCATGGCTCCCATTTACTGACCACTTACCAGGTGCCAAGACCTCCGCTCCCAGCTTCACATGCATTAATTCCTATAATCCTCCCTGCCATCCTGGGAGGTAGCTGTGAGTTATTTCTGAGCTTTAGAAATCTGAAAGAGCTTAAGCCTCGGGTCATGCACTAAATGCTCAATGAATATTAGCTATTATATTTAATACTATTAGGGCAGGAGACTTACCTGATAGTTTTGCTTCCAGCTTGTACATAGTAGGTGCTCAATAAGGACGACTGAACGTAAGCATGATGGGCTCTGCCATTGTCATTGTCGGTCTAATGGTCCCCAGTGCCCCATGGACCCAAGCGTCAGTCTCTGTTCACCTTACATCTAACCTTACTGCTGAACCCAGTGCCAGGCACATAATAGGTGCTCTTTACATACTTGAAAAATGATCAAATGAGTCCAATCCTGACCATGATTCCATGAAGAGGGTGTTAGAAATTCTACTTCACATAGAAGGAACTGGAAGCAGAGAAGAAGTCTGACACCTACTCACAGCATACTGATTGTGGCAGAGTCGGGGTTTTGGATTCCAAGTCCTGTGGGTGTTTTTGTTTTTATTTTTGTTTTACCATAACCCACTAGGTATTTGGGATAGATTTGGAAATTTTTCTTCTTCATTATTATTATATCTAATATTTATTAAATATTGATCATTCACTGAATGCCACAGAAATCATGCCAAGTGATCCTCCCAACATACTTGCAAAATATATATTTCTCCCATTTTACAAATGTGGAAACTGAGGCACATAGAGATCGAGTGGTAATTGGCTGAGCTGAAACTTAAGCCTAGGTGTGTGTGACCCCAGGTGCAGGCAATTATAATACAGGATGACAACTGTTCTAATGAGGAAGATCTGCAAATCCAGCTGGACAGGGGGCAGAGGAATGTCAGGGAAGGCTTCCTGGAGGAGGTGATTTCTAAGCTGATATTTGGAGGATGAGTAGGGATTTGCCAGATAAACCACAGGGACTCATATTCCAGGAAGAGGGAACAGCACAGAGGCAAGAAAGGGCAAGGCAGGTTGAAGGATGTGAACGTTTCAGTCTGGCCAATGGCAGTCCTGAATTCTCTCTGGCATCAGATGCAGTGCTGTCCTGGCTCTACCTCCCCAGGTTGCAGAGATGTTCAAGGTCGGGGAGGAGCAGACAGGTTGTGCATTGGCTGCTCCCCAAGGTCTCCATCACCTTCACCCACATTATGTATCTCAGACTCATGCTCACTTACTTCAAGCACCCAGGAAGTGGGCAGCTGGCTGGACATCTGTGATGGATGAATCAGGCCCACTTGGATTTGACCCAGTGCTCTCAAACTTGCCTCTGTCCCTCCCTCCATCTTTTGGGATTTTCTCCTTTGCTTCCCACAGTGTGGGCATGGGGGTGAAGAAGACTCCTCTTCTGCTTTCCTTATCTCTCAAATGTTCCAAGATTTGGAGCACAAGACCCCTCCAGGATCGTTACTCATTCATTCATTCATTCATTCATTCAACAAATTATGTTTTGAGTGCCTAATATGTTCCAGGTACTGTTCTAGGGGCTGGACACAAGGCAGTGAACAGAGAAGACCAGGCCATTGTCCTTGGCGGGGTTAACAGGAACAAAGGGGTACATAGTGACGTGTGCCTTGGTATTAGTAAGGCAAGTTGGTGTGGTAAGAAGTGATGGAGGGCATGGGGCTGGGGTGTGTGTTCGCATGTGTGCATGCACAATGCTTTGGGTAGCATATAGGGACTTTTGAACCAAGATCTGAATGAGAAGAAGCCAAATGAAGGAAGATCTGGAGGAAGAACCTCCCACACGCAGTGAGTAAGATGTGCAAATGCCCAGAGGTAGGAATGAACCATACAAACCCAAGGAACAAAAATGGGGCTGGAGCTCAGAGAGTGAGGGGCAGGGTGGTAGGGAACCAGGGGGAGAGATAGGTAGATGCCAGATCATGTAGAAGATTATAGGTCATGGTCAGACTTCAGATTTGATTCTAAACAAAATGGGAAGCCCTTGGAGGGCTGGATCAGGGGAGAAACATCACCCAGTTTCCGTTTATAGAGGCTCTCTTTCCCTCTGTGCTGAGAGCAGAAAGTGGATTATCAGGACGGCCACAAATGCTAACCCACACCAAATTCTTCTCCAAATAGACTGTACAATGTCGTCCCTCCAGACCTTTGCACCTACAAATCCTTCTGCCAAGAGTGCCTTTCCCTGAACTTCTTAGAGCACCCTGATTCACTCTTTGGGACTCAGCTTCCAGACACCCTCCCTGGGACTCCGTCCCCTTCCCACGTAGGCTGTGAGTTCACATTGTCACTGCTTTCCCTCGATTCCTGCACACACCCTGATGCCTGTTTCCATGTCCCTTTCTCCACTAGGCCAGGAGCTCCTCAAGGACCAGGGCTGTGGCTGTCTTAGCTCTGAGACCTGGGGACCCACACACAGCCTGGCACACGTGCCTGACAAATGCTTTCTGGTGGATCAGAGCTCTCTGAGCACCCAAGTCATTGACAAAAGCACTAAATAAGCAAGCATGCTTATTTGTTTAAATAGGTAATCAGATTTAGAAGTGTGGTTGTATACTGTTTATCATCACATTTACATTAAATCTATACTTACTAGGATTTTTGGCATCTGGAGGTTTGGTTTCTAAGTATTTACTAAAGTCAGTAATAGTTTGTGCTAGTCAAATGTGGATAGCTCTCTCTCAAGGACTGTTCTCTTCTTACCTTGAGACTAGGGATGTTGGTTAAAGAATACATTTGTTAAAATACTTCTTGTAAATACTTGTGTTTGAAAGAACGCATTTGTTCGAATACTTCCCGTAAATACTTGGTTGTAAACCTGGGTTTGAGACTGAATACCACATAGGCTCCCTGATTTTGGTTCTATTTAACTTACTGATAGAGAGGGACTCTGCATTTTCTTACTAAGCTAGGAATGTATTTAAAAGCTGTCTCCCTTGCTTGAGATTTATGTGAATAAAAGCTAAAGAATTTTGAAACAATGCAGTGTCTCATTCTCTATCAACCATGAGCCTGGTGAGGGCAAGGGCACGGGAGCCTCATTTGCTGATGGAACCCTAGCACAGTCCTCACTGGCCACAGTGCGGGCATCGAATGCTTGTTGGTGGGTAAAGGGGTGAGCCTTTGGTGCTCCCGGGCCAGAGCTCCCCCCACCCCCCTCAGCTGCCCTTGTTGCCACCACACGGAGGGTGTGGCCTGCACTGGGGTCTGTGGATTTCCCCGGAAGGGGCACCTCACTCACCCCAGGTGCTGAGCTGACCACACACCAGCCGTCTCCAGGAAGGGCCCGCAGAGGGCAGCCCCGTGGCATGGTGCAGATTGGGCTGTGTGCATAAGACTTGGCAGCCTCCGGGGGAATGCTGAGATGTATGTCCCAAGATCTACATACTTGATCGTTGCAATGCCCAGCTTTGAGATATGGGGAAACAAGTTGAAAACTGAAATGTGTAGTCGTCACTTGACTATTGGGTGGAGATGCCACGTCCCTGGACAAAGTATGCAGCTTTTTTGAGCCTTGGTTTCCTTCGGTGTGAAATGGGGATCATAGTACATGTAAGGCGCTCTTCCAAGCCCCAGGGACTATCTGACTGCCACCTTCATCCTGCCTCAGTCTGTGACATCTGAGTGTAGAGAAACAAGAAAAAGGATCTGTCCCACCTGTGGTTAAATCAGAGGTCTCACAGCCCATTGTGATGGGAGGTCCCCAGCCAAACCAGACCCTGTAGTTCTCTCTTTTTTTTTTTTTAAGATTTTTAAAAAACATTATTTATTTGAGAGAGAGAGAGAGAGAGCAAGCGAGCATGAGAGGGGGGAAGGTCAGAGGGAGAAGCAGACTCCCGCTGAACAGGGAGTCAGATGCTGGACTCCACCCTGGGACTCCAGGATCATGACCTGAGCCGAAGGCAGTCACTTAACCAACTGAGCCACCCAGGGACCCCAGACTCTGTAGTTCTTAACCCCGGAGCAGAGAGCCGAAGTGTGTACCTGGCTTGAGCCCAGAGCTACCTGACCCTTGTTTCCCTTGTCCAGGATGAAGGCATCTGCGTGACTGGATGCCCAATGGGGACCCGTCTCTGTCTAAAGATGGTGTTGAACTTTTCCTCTTATTGCCTCTCTTATGACATTCATTCAGTCCACAAATAGTCCCGAGGCGCCTACTATGAGCAAGTGCTGTGCTGGCACTGGGAATACAGCAGGAAAGGACAGAGAAGTCCCCATCCTCCTGGGGCCTGCATCCCAGCCGGAGAAGGGTAGAAGCTCTGGGGCAGAGACACACAGGCAGCTGAGGTCTGTGAGGGTGTGGGAGTTCAAATCCTAAGGCCCACAGGCTCGGGATGCCTGCTCCCGAAAGTGCATGTCCACCTTCGAGTTTCCGGGAGAGTCAGTGAAGCTGGCATCTGCATAGTGTCTGGTCTCATGCCAGGCACGTCCTGGGAGCTCCCCAAGTTGGAGATCCCCTCTCTGTGCCCAGACACAGATCATCTTGTCTCTCTCTTCCTGTGTCTCCCTTCTTGCCCTGATTTTCAGGCAGAATAAGACAGGAGAAAGGCTTTTCGTGTTCAGGGCGGAAGGTGAGACATTTCTTCTTTTTTAAGAGATCTAATATTTTTGGGAGGGGGAACAATTTTAGGTTCACATCAAAATTAAGAGGAAGGCACAAAGATTTCTTACACACCTCCATCTGTACGCATGCACAGCCTCCCTCACTGTCAACATTCCCTAGGAGATGGTACATTTATTACAAGGGATGAATGGACACTTCATTCTTTGGGTTCAGGGACAACCTAAGAGGACAGAAAATGTGTGGCACTCTTGGGGGAAAGCCTGCCTGGGGTCTCTGTTCTGGGGCCCGGCACAGGAGCATAGGGCACGGGGCCCTGCCTGGAGTCTCCTTCGGGCAAGCCACAGAAGGAGCCCCTGGTTAGACCAGAGCGAGGGCACACAAGCCAGGCACAACAAGAAGCAGTGACAACATTTATACCACAAGTTCCACCACGGGGCGATAGCATCCCTCAGGGTAGTCTGGCCAACGGGCTGTTCGGGAGCCAATGAGACCCCAGCTCAAGACCCACAATGGGCAGAGTGGAACATGGCATTGTTGTCCATCATAAAAATCAATGGTTCTTTTGCTAAGTGGTCAATATTTATTTGGCTTTAGCATTGTTTAATTCAATGCATCAATTAAAGATAGTGTAATGTCTGGTCTGGTCTGCAGCCCCGGCTTCTGTGTGTCGTTACCTCATCTGCTTGAGATCACTCACGTCCTTACGTCTCTGCTCCTTTGTCCCCTTGCATAACTCAAGGACAGGAGTAATTGACGTGAAACTTTTAAAAATTAATTTCGCTGCATATGCCACGGAGGGGGAGTGCAAGTCCTCCCAGCCATTTATAACGTCACGGTGATTGGTCCTGACAAAACAATACCTTAAAAACTCACCAAAGTAAATTATGGCCCCAGCAAATGGCTGCTCCGCGGCAGGGCCGGAGGCTTGGAGGGGAGCCAGGCAAAAACAAAGTAATGTGCTTTTGATATTAATAACAGAGATGATATTGATCTGCAAGCTAGTGTCACTTTTCCACTCTGGCGAGGAGATTGCTCCCGGCATTTAGTCCACTGAAAGCCACTTTCCATGCAGGCCATTTAATTTTGTGAGTCTTTAATTATGTGAAATGGAGTCTAGTTAAAGGGCCAGGTCCCCGTTTTGCCGGGCGGAGACGCGGGCTGTGATTCAGGAAGCTGTCAGAAATGAATATAACTCAATTCTTAGATCTGCAAATGCAGTTGTCTTTCCAAATGTTTATTTCATGCCTGCACTTCTCTGGCCCCGTGCCACTGTGCACCAGGACAGACACAGCCTCTGATTACAGGACCACATTTTTCAAAGGACCTGAAGTTAATGTGCCTGTTTTCTGCATAATAAAAGTCATAACTCACAGGGGCCGTTGATGCCTCGCTCCTGAAAGGGGGCCTGGACAGACTGCGGAAGGGCTGCGCCTCCCAGCCCAGTCCCCCGCGTGTCCTGCGCCTGGCCCCGATTTTGGACATTTGATCTCCCCGCGGAGCTGTGACAGACCGCACTGGCAGACCACAAGTCAGACCACAGGCCAGTCCGTGGGTCCGATTATGTATCAGCTCATGAATAGAATCACAAGACAGACTGGGAGGAAACCCACATATCAGACCACAGAGAAGTCCATGACTCCTGATTGAGGATTCCGGAAACGTCATCACTGCCGCTCTAAGCCTTGGTGTTATCTGAGTGCCCTTCCTCTGGTCGGATGGGGCCAAGTCTCTTTCTGCCTTTCTCTTGCACACACAGACCTCCCCATATGAATCCATACGCTCCTCCAAAGGCCCCTTTCATCGATGCATATACACGCTTGCATGCGTAGTTGCGCGCGTGCACACACACACACACACACACACACGGAGCTCCAGGATCTCTCTTGGACTCTGCTTTACAATTCTTCCTACTGTTGGCTGCTCTGTCCCTTTTCTAGTTACATCTCTTCAGAATCTGACAGAGGGTTTCCTATGGAAATAGATTTTCAGCATTTCAAGTTCAGCTTGTCTGGGTATCCTGGGGCTGTTCTGGCTGCCTCCTGGGTGTTATGTGATAGGCGTTCAGGTCTCCCTGCTGTCTCCCTGCCTTGCAACATTCTTCCATTTCTGGTCCTGTCATTGTATCACAAAGAAAGGTCAGGGTACAACAGCAGTCTTGTATCTAGAACCCAGCTCTGAGACAGTCCATCTTTCCTGGAACAGAGTCAAGGATCAAGAGCTAAAATAAATCGGAACCACAAAGACAAAACGCAACAGGATCAACACACTGTATCCATAGGAAGATACACCAGAAGCCCGCCTCGAGCTCTTCTCTTACTTTACAGGAGTTTTGATGGTGCCTGCTATTGTTTGTTCAGCTGGTAGAGGATTTAGAGACAGAGTGAACCTGTGGAGAGAGGCTCCTAGAAGCAAAGCCACCGGAAGCAGCAGGGAATCACAGTTGAAAGTGAGGGAAGAGGAAAACTCTAAAAGCAGATGAAAGAACTCAATGCAGTGAGGTTTTTCAAAGTTAATTTTATAGTATAAGGTGGGAGGGGGAGAGGTGTGCACCCAAACGTATTTGGGAAATGCTGGGTAAAGAAAGCCAGAGTAGTTTCTTGGCTGTGGGAGATTTCAGTGCCCTTAATATGCTAACATGCACTATGCATCTCTAAAGGCAGCAGGGATAGAATTCAATTTTTCCCAAACTTATTTACCCATGAATATCTTTCTTCCCCTAGCCCTTATCCCAGAGGATTTTGAGAAGTTAATATTCAATTGAACACACTCTGGGAAATGCTGATATACCACGACTGATGTTTGTACTGGCAACGACAGTGGACACCATCGGTTTCTTGGTATGCTGCAGCCTTTGGTTCTTCCTGCAAAAACAGCCATTTGGAGATCCACCCCTCCCCAATTTTTTTAAGCACATGTGGTTTATTTGCTGGGTGGAGGAGGTCTATTCCTCAACTCCAAATGTGGGCATATAACCCAAGCTAAGCCACTCATGACACTGCATCCCCCTGGCTGGCAGAGTGTTGGATTTCAGGATAGGCATCGGATCAGATTAGAGCTATTGAGATGCTATGGGGCTTTGCAAGGAATTCTGAATAAGAGGCTACTGGACTAACAGGCAGAGGATGTGCAGGCTGGAGCTGCAGCAGCCTTTTTGTCATCACCTGGAACCCAAGAAGAAGTCAACATGGAAGATATCAGGGCCCAGAGGTGGAGAGGAATAAGCTTTGTCTTTTAAAAAAATCACTCTCTATGCTGTATGAAAGTTGGAACTGGTAGAGGGGTCCAGTGTGGAGACCAGTTGATAAGCAAGTATTGAGAAAAGTAGGGTTGCTTGGGTTAGAAAGAAGGCAGTGGAGGTGGTGAGGGGTGTTTAGGAAGAGGTATGTACTCGGAGAATGATTGGTGGGGATGAAGAAGAGAGAAGGAGAACAGCTGCTAGTTTTCTGGCTTGCACAGCTGGATGGATGGTGGCGACATTTGAAAGAGAACCAGGTATGTTTTGGGAGAAAGGGGTGAGTGGAGGCTCTTGAGTTCCTTTTGGTTATATACTGGATTTCAGAGTGGTTGAGAAATCTAAGGGAAATGGTGAAGTAAGATGTGGACTGGAAGGTTGGGGGAGAGCTGTGGATCAGAGATATAAACTGGGCAGATACTGGCTCACAGGGATAATGAGTGACCCATGGCAATGTCACCCAAGCCTGTGTCTGGGACAGGACGAGGAAACTTCAAAGGAAACAGGAAAGGACTCCTCTGAGAGGTAGAAGAAAAAGAATGTTTCAAATAGGAAAGAATGCCAACTTATTGGGAAGTCAAGGAAGCTGAAGAGTAGAAGGTGCCCTTTGGATTTGGGGACAAGGAGATCATTAGTTTCTTTGGACAGAACTGTTGGGGTAGAGTAAAGGAGCAGAGAGGTCAGATTAGCAGGTGGAGGAATGAGCAGGAGGTGAAGAAACAGCAAATACTAGTAGAGAATGGTGGTGAGCAGGAAGTGAGTATCTAGACCGGGCAGGCTCTCTACTAAGCGCTTTGCATATATGAACACATTTAATCCTCAACAACTCTTTCAAGCAGGTACATTTATTTCCATGTTATAGATGAGGAAACTGGGGTCAGAGCAATGAGGTAATTTGCCTGAGGTCATACAGGTGGTAAGGAATGGAGCTGGAATTCCAACCCATGCAGTTGGGCCCCAGTACCCATATTCCTAACCATTAACCAGTTCTGTGAAGAAGAGGAGGGAGGTCTGTAACTAGAGGGGTGTGTGTGGCCAATGAAAGGTTTATGTTAAGATGGTGGCTCGGTTGGTTAAGCGGCTGCCTTTGGCTCAGGTCATGATCCCAGCGTTCTGGGATCGAGTCCCACATCAGGCTCCTTGCTCGGTGGAGAGCCTGCTTCTCCCTCTGCCTCTGCCTGCCATTCTGTCTGCCTGTGCTCGCTCTCTCTCCCTCTCTCTCTGACAAATAAATAAATTAAAAAAAAAAAAAGATGGGGAGATTTAAAATTAAAATGTTGTGGGGAACATCTTTTTTTTTTTAATTTAATTTTATTTTTTCAGTGTTCCAAGATTCATTGTTTATGCACCACACCAGTGCTCCATGCAATACGTGCTGTCCTTAATGAGAAGTGATGGATACAGAAGAACGAGAAGGAATAATGGATAAGGCAGGCTCCTGAGAAGGTGGGAGAGAATGGACTCCAGAACACAGGGAGAGCTAGGAGGAAGGACCCTTTCTGCTCAGGTTTGGAGAGAATGGGGACTGATGGAGGTAGGTTTGTTGGTGGAATTCCTTTGGGAGGGTCTTTATTTTCTCTGTAAAAGGGAAGGGGAGGGGGGAGGAGTAAAGCATCTCAGAGGTCTGAGGAGGTTGGGGAAAGTTTGAGATAGTCATGAACAGCAGAAGAGGAAACTGATGGAGAAAAGGTGAAGAGTTGCAGAAAGCTGATCAAGCCATTGCAGATTTGTGTGCAGAGCAGAAAGAGCAGTGGTTTGGGGTCATCTGAAATTGGCATTTTGATTGGCAGGTAGAGAAAAGACAGTGGGGAAGAGAGTTTGGAGTATTGGGGACAGTCAGTAAAATGATGGAATCTATGACATCCTTGATGGATAATGGAGCAAATGAAGAGAGAGGGCTGACAGATTAGGAGAAAGTTAAGGAGGTAGGTGGACCAGAGGTCTGGATGAAGCTAGAGAAGGACCATAATGAAAGCTGGCAAAGGTGAGAGGAGGATCTAGTCAGAGAATGGGATGCTTGAGGTAGTGGTGCTGGCAGGGGAATAGTTGGGGTAATAGCTAGGCTTGTGGTAAGACAGGGGAATGAGCAGCTGGAGGAAGTGGGAGGGAATGTCATTGGAAATGAGAAGGTCAAGGACCTGAGCAAAACCGGGTGTTGTGTGGGTATTTCCTGTGGGTGTTGAATTCACTCAAGATAAAGGCACAGCTTAGAGTGGAAAGACTTGAGCCAGGTATCAACATCTTTGGTAATGAAGGTGGCTGGTGAGGAAGTCAACAGCAATACATGAGTCAAAATAAGTCAAAGAGAGAAGGTGGTAGAGCTGCATGACACGGCCCTCCAAGAGACACGTTTCTTAAATAAGAGAAGAGGAGTAATGGGCTGGAACAGCAAATGGAGAGCAGGATGGACACTAGCCCTCCTCCTATCCTTAGGGTGTGAGAGTGCAAACAGCAACCTGTTGAGGGAGCCACAACGGAACTGGTGTCCTCAGAAGACAGCCTGGTTTCCTTTCAGGCAGGAGATGGAGGATGCCCAGAGAAGGTTCTCTGGACTGTTAGGACCAGGCTGGAGTCTGGAGGCTGGGTGGGGGAGCAGAGCAGGACCAAGGAAGAGCAACATTATGAGGTTGATGGGAGTCAGGAAGACTAATGGCCCAGGGGCTCATGCTCTGACCATGGCCACAGGTCCTGAACATGGAAGGTTGGCTTCTCTGGTCTCTCTGAGGATGGTTGGCTCCAGGCTTGTCACCAGGGGACTTGGGGAAAGGCTGTCACTTTAGCCTTTGAGTCCCTGAGGGGAGCTAAGTGGGCTGCTCTTTCTACATGGGGCATGAGGGCTGCACTTCACCCGTTCCCTGTGGCTGGCTCCACTCTGTCCACCCAGCCTGATTCCTTCTTCTCTGTGTAGTCCCGTTAGTGCTCTTGAGCCCCTGAGTGAGAATTTCATCTGTGGAATCAAACAATCCTGAGCTGGAATTCCTGCTCAGCCCCTTAGGAGCCATGGGAATTCAGGCAATCATTTGAACTGTGCCTCAGTCTTCTCGTTAGTAAAATGAGACTAGAAAAGCACCTGTCTCCTAGATTGTTGTGAGGATTAAGGTAGATGGTCCAAATGAAGTGCTGAGTGCAGTGGCTGATTAATAGTAAGTGCTCAACAGTCAGTAACACACCTTCGTTGTGCCCTACGGGCCTGGTGCTGCCCTTGGACTTTTCATGTAGTGACACTGGTAATTCTCCACAGTCTAGGAGGTGCATGCTATTACTTCATCATCTCCTTTTACAGATGAGGAAACTGAGGCACACAGGTGAAGTGCTTTATTCAAGATGAACCCACCACTAGTGAAACTGAGGTCAATCCAGGCAGTAGGAGTGCTGAGCCCTCACCCTTCAGCATCATGCCTATGGCCTCTCCCTACACTACAAGTGTTCGCGACTAGTAGCCATTATCGCCACAAAATCATGTTGCAAAGCTGAATGAACCAAAAGGTGGGACCGGTGCCGGTGTTGAGTTGGCGGTGGTGTGTAGACCCTGACACTTCCAGGACATCCTCAACCTGCCAGATCAATCTCTCTCTATCCCCTGGGCTGAGCCCATCTGCTTTCCTGAATGGCTTAGGCTGGGATGACTGGCTCTCCAGAAAGACCCTGGTTGTCTGACCCCGGTCTCCTGTCCACCCAGCCATATCTCCATCAGAGACAAGATACCCTCCCTTGACACAGGCTAGGTTGGGGTATTTGATTACAGGCACGTAAGATTCTTACCTACTTTCCTTTTTCCTCTTCTCCTTCTGATTCTATCTGGGTCACAGAGTCAAGTTCTGACTTTGGGGTCCACTCAAGATTCTTCTACCATTTATTCTTGCAGCCTATACCCCCTCTCACCCAGATCTTCACATTACCTCCTTAATGTGTTCATAGACATGTGTTCTCTGGAGTCCTGGATGAGAGCTTGGGATGTTAGGTTTTGGGGCAACAAGTGGGTTCTTAGAGCCTGGGCAGCAGTCTTTGGAAGCTCCAGTAGCTGGAGAGAATTCTCCAGCATCAGATGATTCCATGGACCAAACCTGTTTTGGGAGCCCTGATCTGAACCCTGACAGGCTTCTTGGAAGGGCAGCTCATTTCCCAGCAGGTGCTGAGTGGGTGATCTTGGTGCCTCTTTATTTTGGTGGTCTTGGAGCAGCAGCCCCTTGGCCACCCACCCTCACGGGTCGTGAGCTCCTGGAGGACAGAGCCCACATCATTTGCATTCACCAGTGCATTGTAAGGTAGAACACACAGTAGGGACTCAATATTTATTGAGTATTTGATCCTGTCCTCCAGATTGGAGAAGAGACGGGCAGAGCAGGGAGTTAATAATATACTAGCAAATACTTGGAGTGTTTACTATGTACCAGGAATTGTTCTGTGTTTTACAGAAATGCATGAATTCAATCGTCACAACAGCCCCGAGGTGGCTACCAGTATCATCCCCATTTTACAGATGAGGACATTGACGTACCATGGGTAGGGTAACTTGCCTCAGATGATATTACTACAAAGCAACAGAGCTGGGATTGGAACCCAGTGGTATGACTTCAGGTCAAGGCTCTTGACAATGACATGCACTTACTCCCTATTTCTGAACCTCTCATCTAGGGACAGCAGCACAAGCCCAGTAGCTTTAGCTGAAAGGGATTTGCTGGCTCACTGACTGGGGAGTTCATGGGGTCTGGCCCAGGGATCACAGGGGTCCCATGATGTCTGTAGGATTGCCATTCACCCATTCTCTCAGCCTCTCTCTGTTCTGCTTTTATCTGTGAGACAGCTCGTGCCCACTCTCAGGCCATGGGGGTCAGGTCTCAGGAAAGGGTGCCCCACCAGATCCATGTGCTATATGTGGACAAGGCCTGGCTCATAGGAAAGGGGTGCTCTGGCTAGAAGAGGGCCAGGCAGCTGAGCTGGTGCCTATGGCGGCTGTCCCCACCAGCTCCTTTCCTATGCCAGGGGCTTCCACCTTTTAGTTTATTAACCCTCATACAGCCTATAAACTAGGGATTATTATGCCCATTTAAACACAAGGAAACTGAGACAAAGACTAACTACTTTAAGTTCCCACATCTTGAGGTGGCACTGCTGAGATTCCAACTCAGTTCCACTAATTCTGAAACTCCATGTTGCCTGGAGCTTCTCAGATGCCCTAGGGGAGCATATAGACCATGACCTGCTGGGGGCCCCCAAGTCCTCTGGGCAGGTCTGTGGTGAGAGGATGGAGGCTAATGGGCACCTGGTGGGAGAAAAGGCCAGGTCTCACCAGGGCCAGGGGCAGAGCTGGAGGAAATCACTGGTTAGATGATGCTCAGGGCCCTGGAGCTGGAGACGGTGAGTTCCTTGCCCTTCCCTGCCCTGCCTGTCCCCCAGGACTGTGTGTCTGGAGAGTGGGCACCTCCCCTAGGCCCCTGGCAGGGAGCGAGCAGTGCCTGAGGCAGGAGGCAGGCAGGCATGGTGCGGTCCCTGCCCATCTGGGGAGTGCTTGGAGGCTGGCTGGAACTGAGCAGAGGACGGCGTTTGGACTCGGCAGCACGAGCCCAGCTCGGAGGCTGCGAGGCAGAGCCGTGAACGCCAACAGTCTGGAGGCAGGCTCCGGAGGGAGACAGGCTTGGGCCCATTTGCTGAGCTCGGTTCCCACGACAGCTCAGCAGACAGATGGACCTGGGGATCCTCGCCGCCTGGGCAGGAGGGTGTACATGTGAACAGGAACGCAGGCGCCCTAGTGGGGAGGGATGGGCTGGAGGCCTCTAGAGGTGGCCAGCGTGCTGAGTCAGGGGGGCAGGGACAGAGGCCTGGGCTGGATTGTTAGATAAACCAGATGGATATACCGGACTCCATGGTGAGACTGACCCCAGGACCTTGGCCCTGCACTGCCATGACACTGACCCCAGGCTTTTCTTGACTGCAGCCTCAGGCTGAATCCTGAACCAGAACCTGGACTAAGCCCTGATCCTAGCCCCCCACTGAGCTCTGATCGTTCTGACTGCCCTCACTTGCTTACATCCTTCTCAGAAAGGAGCCCAGAGCCAACCACCCAGAATACTCCAGTTGGGGTCCAACTGGAGGGCACAGGAGAGCAAGAGCAGCAAGGACCAAGAGCGCTGGGGAGTGTAGGAGTGGTTGACTAGGGGAGAGGAAACTTGTTGGTTGGAGACAGCCCCTTGCCACTGCCCCAAGACTGGCCCCAAACCCAGACCTGGGGATAGAGTCCAAGTGCATGGCCTTACAGGGGCTGGGGAGACAGGAGGCACAGGTGGCTTTGGGGAAGAAGCCAGAAAGGCAGGGTTTCCTGAGTCAGAGCTGAGGAGGGCTCAGTGCTGGTGCAGTTTTGACCTGACAGCACTGGGCTTGGGGAGAGCTCTGTCCCCAGATCCAGCGTGACCTTGGACTCCGAAATTAGCAGTGCTTCAGAAAGAGGCAGGCAGAGGCCCAGTGAGCAGGGAGAAGCTGTTCATTTTGAATGAGCCAGGAATGACTTTGGTTAGGGGTGGTAGTGGTGATCAAAGTTGTCTAATATTGGGGGACACTCCTTCTCCCTGGTATGCCAAGTGTCCTCTCACCTAGCCCTGGTCACGCCTTAGTGAGGGGTTGGGGCAGTCGCCCTCAGTGCCTGGGCCCTAATGGCCCCTCAGCCTGGACACTGCCTGAGGGGTCCCTCCAGCTGCAGGGATGTGCCGCCCCAGAACTGTGTGTGTGTGTGTGGGGCAATGGAGGATTGGAGGAGGCTATCAGGACCCCCAGGAGCAGTCATAAGGAACCGGTGTTTGTGGATGAAGAACCCCACTTCCTCTCTTTCAAGGAGGCAATTGTGAGGTGAATTCCATACTATGTCCTGGGCAAGGGCTGGAAAACCTTTTCTGCAAAGGACCAGGGAGTAAATATTTCAGGTTTTGAGGGCCACACTGTCTCTGGTGTGTCACTGGCAACTATTCAGTTCTGTTGGGGCAACAACGTAGCCATAGACAGCACCCAAATGCATGGGCCGGGCTGTACGGCTTCCACCATACTGGTGGGGGTGGCCTGTGGGCTGTAGTTTGCTGACCCCCCCCAGGTGTCTCCAGCAGGACGGAGCCCTGGTGGCCCATGGGGGTCACCTGCTCACTGACTGACCTTGGATGGTGACCTCCCCTTCTCTGTGTCATCTCTGGACTCACTGCTCGAGCTTCTGGATCTCTTCCCAAATTGTGACTTGCACTTAAATTCTGGTCTCAGGATCTGCTTCTGGGGGCCTCAAACTCAAACTGTTCCCCCATCTGACAGATGAGGACACCAAGGTCTTGGAGGCTAGGCAGTGTGTACAGGGCCCCACAAGAAGAGCAGAGCTGCCTTCTTGAATGGCCGTGGTCTTTCCCAGAGCTGCCAGATTGCCCTCACCCTGGGGAAGGATGCGTCCGCCTGTGTAGGTCGAACAACTCCCAGGTGGGTCCCCAGAGGCGGTGGAACACTGGGTTTATTCATTCACTATCAGGGGTCTCAGGCACAGAGGATGAGGATATCCTGGCGGAGGACAGCCACTGGGACCGGCGGTCTGGACAGGGAGTGGCCGCTAAATCCAGGGCAGAATGGGGTCAGTGTCCCCAGGGGTTAATCCTGTCCCACCGTTGCTTGGATCTTCTCTGGGAGATCTTCTCTGAGATCTTCTCAGGGCCGTGAATGATCACTACCACTTTTCAAATGGGTGAGTTCCGAGAGGGGAAGGGACTTGTTCCGGGCCCTGGAGCTCGTGCTTATTCCCAGGGCTCTGTGAGCAGCTCTGGGATGCAGAGGAGGGGGAGTGCGCGTGTGTCAGGGGAAACCATGGACAACTCCATGGCTCTCGTGGACTCTCCAGCTCACTCTCTGAACTTCTTCTGTATTTGCTGCCTTGTTGGATCGCAACATCTTGAACAAAAGGGATCAGCTCATCTAATTCCCATTTTACAGATGGAAAAATTAAGTAAGACCGGAGTGGAGAAAGCACTTCCCAGAAGGTTAGCCAGTAAGTCAGGCCGGACAGGAGCAGGATCCTCCGATGTTCAGGAAAGCCACGTGGGTCCCCAAGGTCCTCCCAAAGCCAGGTGGCATCTTTGACACCCTGATTCTCAGAGGCCAGCTCCGGAGTGGTCAACAGGCTCCGAGCCAGCCTGTCCCTCTCCTCTCTGCCAAAGCTCTGCTCTCTGGGCTCTGGCATGGTCTGAAAACTCCTCCTCCAGTCTGCTCTCGGCAGAGCGCAGATTATCACTCTTGTGCTAATTATTTTTATGATTAAAAGATGATAAATTATTAAACAAAGTCTGAAAAATGTGCCAAGATCTGCTCTGAGGCTGGGCCTGAGATGTTGCCCCCTTGGCGTCCACGGTAATTAATAAATGAGGCTCTCGGTGGAGAGGAGCCACAGCTGGCACATCTGGCAGCCAGGCAGGGGCTGGCAGAGGGCAGATGCTGGGCAGGCGGGGAGGCAGGGGACTCCCTGGGAGCATCCAGACCGTACTCTGGTAACCAAGACCCCTCCCTCCCTGCTCCTAGCATAGGACTCAGCAGAGGGCCCTGTGGTGCCAGCCTGACATCTGGTCCCTGGAAGAAGCATAGGACTTTAAGCTGAGAAGCCACAATTAACCCCTCAACCCAACCCCATTCTCCAAATGCAGACTTGGCGGGGGGATCCTAAGTGTCTAAAGGAAGGCAGGAGATCAGGATCCAAGTTCTTGCCAGCCATTTGGTAGCTTTGGGTAGGTCACTGAAAGAGATGCTAAGCCTCAGTCTTCACACCTGTCACATGGGTGCAAATGATCTCTCCTTTGCAGCACAAGGGTGTTAAAGAGTATGAAATAAAATATTGCCTATAAAGGTACCCAGATCTTAGTCGGGAGTCAATAAATGTTAGTTGCAAGCCCAAGCTTGGGGGTTTTGCTGCTGTGCAATCCCTGGCCATGAAGTCTTGTTCAGCTTGAACTTTCCCATGCTCAGTTTCTTTCTGTGTAAGGTGGGGGATGAGAATTCCTAAATCTCAGGATCAGGGGAGAAACTATATGCGTGTTTCTGACACAGAGTAAGGGCTCAGTTAGTGCTAGCTATTTTGCTATACTCGCTTATGACAACTCGGGATGCCCCAACTTCAACATGTGAGATTTCCTCCTACCCCACAGGCTGCTTCTCCTCTGCCTCCTTTGTTGGCTCTCCTTCCTTCCCCACCTCTACTCACTGCGGCGCCCTGGGCTCAGGCCTCGGTGTCTCTTTTTTCCCCCCACCCCCACTCCCTTGTGGTCTTGTCCATCGGCATGCTGATGACTCTCACATTTGTAAGTATAGCCTGGACCACTCACCTAAAATCCAGTTGCCCATTCAAACTCTCCCCTTGGATGTCTAACAGATGTCTGAAATCTGATGTGTCTGATGACACGTCCCAAACAGAATGCTTGACCTTCCTTCCCCAAACCCGCCCCTTCCCACCCCAGCTCATGGCAACTCCAACCTTTCAGGTGATGATGATACCCTGGAGTCACCTTGATTCTGCACTCTCCTTCACATCACATGCCTAAACCATCAGGAAACCTGGTCAGCTCCTCCTTCCGCCTCTGTGAGAAGCCAACAACCACCTCCCTCCACCTCCTCTGCTCCCCCTAGGGCAAGGCACCATTTTGTTTTGCTTGAATGTTTCCAACAAGGTCCTAATAGGTGTCCACGCTTGGGAACTTGTGCCCCTGTGCTATGTGCCCCACACAGCAGCCAGAACGATTCCCTTCAAAGTCTAAGAGGAGCAACTCTTTTCCATTCCCCTAAGAAACACCGTCTAATTTGCTGTACACCATGGCGTTTATGTTAAGAGCCATCTTCCAGTGGCTGCTGTAGAGCTGCAGGGCAGTACTGAGCCCTTACTGTGGGCTGGGCGCTGTACGAGCCACTTCAGACGCCTTGTCTCAGTGAATTCCTACAGCGACCAACGAGTACTTTTGAGATGAGTCCATTATTTCCCCATTTTACAGAGGTGACACGCAGAGCGTGGAAAGATTAAGCAGCTCTCTATCCAGCCTGCGGGCGTAAAGCCCAAGCTGAAGCCCCAGCAAACTCTGAAGCCTTGTCTTCCGACAGGAAATGGAGTGTGAAACCCTGTGAAAAACAGGAAATCAGCCTTGTAAAAGGGGAAGCAACGGACCTATTTGTCAGTTGCATTCCGAATTCCACTGCATTCCCGTAATCCGAGCTTGTCCCCCCAACATTCCCACTCTTCCTGACCCCAGGAGGGTCTCCCACAGTGAGGCAGGCCTACCCTTCCATCTCGGTCCTTGGAAAGCCGAACCTTGCTTGAGGCCATAGACTTTTCGTGACCCAATGCACAACTCAGGAAGTTCCTGGCTTTTCCAAAGGGGGCCTGACTCGTCATCTCCTCCCACCGGGGGTCCCCCAGTTGCCCTCACAGCCTTTAATTCCAAAGCTCTGGAAATGGCTGAAACCAATGGGTTAACTTGCTTTCCCTATTAAATATTTACATAAACACGCTCGGGAAGGTGTGTGTAAGTTATCAATAATGCAAGGCCAGCCTAGGCTCGGTGAGAGCTAAGAGACCCAAATTGTATCATCATAATCCATTATTCACATATAATGCGTCTATTCTCCTCCATTAGTGCAGGCAGGAAATGCCCCTGAGTGCCGGGCAGGGCTTTGGAAAGCGCAATAAATGGTGGATAGACACATGGCAGGAGGGCGGCAGCTGTAGTTAAACAAGTGTAAATTAGCGCCCAGCCGCATTCAGAGCAGTGGGCACATGCCCGGCAGGGAGGGGGTTACAGGATTCGGGGAGCTCGCCATCAATCCAGACACCCGCAGGGCCTCCTTCCCTTGGAGGAGGAGCCTCTGGCCCGCCACGTGGGCTTCTGTCTTCCGAGGACCAGGCTGCAATCTCCGCTGTGCCGTGCCTCGCCACGCCACGCCACGGAAAGGCCACCTCGGGTGAGCGGGTGTTGTCTAACTGGCCGAACAGTTTAATGATCTGATGTCCCAACACTTTCACACAAACTTTCCTTCTGGTCCTTCCTTCGGTCTAGCTCATCAGCTCTCAAGCTTGAGCATGTCTGTGTAACGATTACGGTATGGTACTACACGAAACGAAAGGTATGTGGACAATGTAAGAGATCTCAAGGCAATTCGAATTCTGCAACCTTTGCCTATGCATCAGTTTTAGAACTTAATGCTCATAGAAGGGTGAGTTCACTCTACTAGCTAAGTGGCTTTGGGCAAGTTACTAATCCTCTTTGAGCCTCAGTCTCCTTCTCTGTACGTGCAGATACTAATATCTCCCCTACAGAGTACCTGAGAGGCATCAGGTGAGTTTGAATTCTATTTTCAGCACTTTCTAGCCATGAGATCTTGCGAGTCACTCAGGTCCTTCTGTGCCTCAGTTTCCTCCTCTGTTAAGTAGAGGTTGTTAATAAGATCTGCTTTAAAAAAAAAAAAAAAGATTTTATTTATTTATTTGACAGACAAAGATCACAAGTAGGCAGAGAGGCAGGCAGAGAGAGAGGAGGAAGCCGGCTCCCTGCCAAGCAGAGAGCCTGATGCGGGGCTCGATCCCAGGACCCTGGGATCATGACCTGAGCTGAAGGCAGAGGCTTTAACCCACTGAGCCACTCAGATGCCCCTGGATCTGCTTTTTTTTTTTTTTTTTTTAAGATTTTATTTATTTATTTGACAGACAGAGATCACAAGTAGGCAGAGAGGCAGGCGTCGAGGGGGCGGGTAGGTGGAAAGCAGGCTCCCTGCTGAGCAGAGAGCCTGATGTGGGGCTCCATCCCAGGACCCTAGGACCATGACCTGAGCTGAAGGCAGAGGCTTTAACCCACTGAGCCACCCAGGCGCCCCTGGATCTGCTTTTTTAATTGGACCCCGTTTGCATTCTCCTGTGAAGGAGAGCTATGCTGTAGGTCCGAAATGCCCTAGATGTGGGGACAGCACCTGAAGCTGTTGCTTGGGTCTGCACCCTGACCCGTGCGGAGGTCCCTACCCCATGGGAAAATTCCAGAGCAATCTGCCAGTGGATCAGCAATCAGCAGGTGGCCAGAGAAAAACGTCAAAGAGGACACAGATGGCTAAAGTTGAGGAAAGCGGTTCTAACAGAGCTTTACCTAACATAATCTCCACATGTTCCATAGCCCGAGTACTTTATCCATGAAAGAACACTGCACTGAGCCTATAAACATTTATTTATTCCTTGGTTCCGCCAATCGGGATTACAAGCTTGTATGGGCTCTGCACTTGTAGGCGGTGGAGAGAACACATCAGACACAGTTCCTGTCCTTATGGAGCATACAGTATAGTGACTATAAGGCTAAAAACAATAGCAATAATAGTAACAATAATGACTTCTGTGCTGGTCCAGACTATGTGCTTTATGATCAGTACCTCATTTAATTCTCACAATGTATCCATGAGGTTAGTATCCTAATTTTATGGACAAGGCAACTAAGGCTCAGAGAAGTTATGTGACTTTCCCTAGGTCACACAGCTAGCAAGTGGCAGTGGAAAAACCTGAACCTAGGTCCATCTGTTTCCATCACTTCATCGTGATTTCCTTTCTCAAAATTAGCTGCTGAGAAAGGAGGCAACCCTGGGCTCCCTGGGACCTTCTAGAGGGAGGAAGGGACTAATGAGGATAGGAGAGAATGAGTGATCCTGAAGTCCCTTGCTCAGTGCCAGGGTGTGGGGAAACTCTGTCCTGACACAGCTGGTGGGAGTTCTGGACATGGTGAGCGGCAATAACTCCCAGCTCAGCACGCGGGAGGAAGGGCCGGCCCAGGGCTCGTGTGTGACATCTTTACTGTCTGATTAATAGAGCCTTGGGGACAGGAGGCATCTGAGGCAGCTCTGAGGTCATGGGTCTGGGGACCAGGAGAAATAAATAGTCTTCAAAGGGCTGTGCTGGGTCGGGGGGAGGATGTGGGCCCGAGGCACGGGATCTGTCCCACCATCCTCTGAGGGCTCTGTGAAGACACTAGGGAGGATTATGTGTCCCCAGAGCCTGGCAGGGATGATATTGGTGGTCTGGGGGACGGGTAAGACACAGAACTCTCCTCTGACCGCAGCCTGGGGAAACAACTTTAACTTAGTCTCTTAGTTGCATGGATGGAGGCAGTGATCTTCCTGGGGAGGGCCTGGAGCCTGAGGCTCAGACTGTGTCTCTGGCTTCTGTAAGTGGCAAGGAGTCAGGAGCAGGGGGCAGGACCCCAGGTTCTCAGCTGTGCAGTGAGCTCACTGAGCTCTATCAGATCTGTGCAATCAGAGAAGCAGATCCAACATAAGCATTCTGAGGGCTCTCTACTGGGGATGAGGCCTCTGGGGACCATGGGAGCTGGCAGGCAGTGACATCCATCCATGCCCATGTGTCTGCTCCAGGCCTGGGATTGGTAAGGCTGGCTGTTGGGAAGGGAAGCCGCACATGAAGAACAGGTGCACAAGGACAAAGTCAAAGCTGGAAGGGTGGCTTCGGACCCACACGGAGGACACCCTGAGACCTACATCCGTCTCTTACTGGGAACTGGTTGGTGTTCCCCCTGCCTCCAAGCCTCCAGCCACGCCATGGGTGATCTGCAGAAGAACTGGCCCGCCTCACCATGATGCTGCACACCACTAGGCCCGAGGGAGGAAATCCCATGGGGTCTGGAGTTAACACCCATCTGCTGCCAGGGCTCAGGCCAACAAGGCGAGCCAGCAGGTGGACAGCAAGTGCATGAGCTACACACTGCCTAATCGCACATGGACCCAAGTGCCAACCGGGTGGCGGCTGCTCTGCTTCTACCTTCCAGATCGTGTGCCAATTCCCCTTGCGGCCACTCCTAACCCAGAACCATGTGGGGAAAGGAATTCTGGGAAGTGTAGTTCCAGCTCTGCTAGGTTGCCGCAGGCCAAAGCCCATGCTGGCCCTGTGACTTTGACCATGTACTTCTCTCTCTCTGAGTTTCAGATTCTTCATCTGTTAGGGGATAGGCTCTTTAATGCTTCTTCTTTTAACACACACACACACACACACACACACACACACAAACAAGGAGCAAACAAGAAAAGAAGCAAAGAGCCGCAGAATTCCTCCTGTCTCCTTGCATGGACATGGACATGAGATCCCCTTGAAATCAATCCGCAGATCCTGGGACTCTGAGGCCCCCAATGGGAACACCTGCGCAGATCAGCCTGCAGACAACTCCCTACTCTGACAGTAGAAATGAGCATAAATGTGACCAGACTTACAGCGAGAAGACCTGAGCCCTTGCTTCGCTGGGAACCGGAGCAAGGTCCCAGGGCTCTCTGCCTTAGCTTCTCCACTTGTACACTGGGGACAATTCTTTTTTACCTTTCCCGTGACCATTACATTGTCAGAGGCTGGGGCAGGGCTCAGAGTGCCTGCAGGACTTCTTGGGTGGTGACTCAGTGCCAGCTCTGTGGGAGCCCCTGTGCCATGCTGAGGACCGGGAGTTGAAGTCTGCGTCTCTTCCTCCTGGAAGCCCTCCAGGAGAGACAAAGGGTTTGTGCTATCGAAGCTGCTGACTCAAAAGTTGTGGGTCTCTGGGGGAAGGAGGAGACACATCCTACCTGTGTGAAGTCTCCCTCGGGAGGGGGAGGGACTTGTGAATCAGGCCTTGAGAAACAGATATGGCTGTGATGAGTCAGGAGGAGGGGAAGAGTCCAGGGTGCCGTGTGTGTGGGGCTGGGGAAGGAGTGTGGTGCAGTGGAACAGTGTAGGGAATGAGAAGAGGGGAATGGTGGACAAGGAGTGAGGGGCAGTGGGCAGGGCCTCGAATGCATGTTGAAGATGTTCATGAAATGTTCGCTGAAGCAGCAAGTGGCAACCCCAGGGAGGCACCTGCTGTCTCCGGGTCCTCCAGCCTTCAGGGGTCATCCCTTCACATCTAAAAAAGGTAACTCGAACCCCTTCCCACAGGGAAGGTGCTGAAGTAGTCCCATGGATTCCCCAGCTTAACATCCTTGCCTTCGGTCTGTTACAGCTGGTTTCCTAACCCACCTGCGGACCCATGGCCCTGTCACGTGACAGCTTCATAGCAAGAGGGACTCTGCCTGCTCGTCTGGGCTCCTGAGAGTTTAACTGGCCCAAGGCTGCTGAGAGGAGCAGCCTTTTTTCATCAGTTTACAGGATAATTGTGGGGCGCTCAAACCAACATAGAAACATTTACACCCAGGAAATCAGAAAACAAATCATTTCTTGTTAAACTTCTGCCTGCGTACCACTGACTACAGCCCAGTATGGACCTCACTCCATAAGTGATAGGACCCTAAGTCCGCTGCCATATCGCTGGCATTCCTCTTCCTCTTGAACTCCCCATACCTTTCCATCGCTCCCAGATCCTTTGGGCTACTCCAAATTCCATGCACAATTCAGTTTTGTCTTGGCTCTTCTAGCTCTTTCCAGACCGTGCCTTGGGGTGGGGCTTTTTTTCCTGCACCAAGTTCTTTTCCTTTCTCTGTGTGAAGACAGTTGCAGACAGGAGAGCTTTAAACAGATCTTTTTTTTTCCCTGCTGTGTGAGTTGGCTAAGTTGGGTTCAAAAGGTGGTTGTGCAGATATGAAGAGTGATCGTTGAGAACCATTTTTGGTTCTAGATCGTATGCTAAGAGCCTGCACTCCAGCTTCTGTGAATCGATCCTGCAGATGCATTTGCACAGATGTACAAATATGTGTGCACAATGGTCCATTGCATGAACCTTGGAAATGTTCGCAATGAACATTGGAAACACCCTAACTGCCTGGCAATGGAGGGACGAGGACAGTAAGCGATGGGATGTGTATAGTTGTGAAAAAGATAGAAGTGGGTCTCTGTATATGTACTGGTGTGGAAATATGTACACAACATTAAGTGCAAGAGTTGCAACACAGGATATATATATATATTTTGTAAAGTAGTTTTAAACTGTCTGTACATGTGTCCGTGTGTGTTTTTGTAGGTATAGAAAGCTATCTAGAAGGACACCATAAATGGTTAATAGTGTCAATCTTAGAGGATGATGGGGGTCTGTGTGTGGGGGGAAATCCGTTTTACACCCTGTATTCCTGAATTGTTCTCATTTCTTACCGTGAGCATGAATTGCTTATATGATTTGTAAAAACCCAATAATTTCTACAAAGAGAAAATGTTTACAGCACAACAAATACCACGGATCGAATAGCAAGCTTTTACGTGCAGTGGCCATGACTCCACAGAACCCTGCATCTGGGGGGATGGGAATGGAATGAGAAGGAACATCCCAGAAGAAGCGACTGGTAGTTAAGGGCAGTGTCCAGGGAGACTTCTTCCTCCTCTTCCAGAAAGCTGGGCAGGGCTAAGGTCTGGAACCTCTCAAATTCTGCCCAATACCTCCCCTCTTCGCACCCCCAGCCCATGTTCTATCACTTGCAAGTGGCAGTAGGTATCAACTATTCAATTATTTTCAAATAGTTGAGCTTGGGTCTGGATTGAATAAATCACATTGATGCCAATTTCCAGGGAAGTCCTTTCATATTTTATGATTTGCCCCCACCCTTCCCCCCTTCCTTCCTTGTGCTCCTCTTAATGAACCTGGAGACTGTGAATGCTGCTCGCGGTCCCCACTGCTAAGCCCCAAATGGAAATGCTGCTGCCGAAAGCAAGCATCGTGGCTCTGGTTTTTTTCCTTTCCCTCCTTACAGTCCTGGGGAAATTGATATGCAGGCAGGATTACGCTTTGTTTAAATCTCAGCCCCGCTTCTGAAAGAATACATTATCCAAATCGGTGCATGTGGTTGAAATTCTGCAAAACTCAGTTGTGACACACGTGGCTTGCCAATGAGTTGTCCGGCCGGGTCTCAGGCAGCAGAAATGCCCAGAATCAGAGCGTATAATGGTGGAAAACCATCCGCTAGGGAATATACCTGGAGTCAATAATTTATCCTGCTGCTGGTGGAAGGTGGGCCTCCGATGGGCCTCTGCCAACCCCTGGGGCCACCCTCGTGCTGTCCAAGTCCCATCCTGAGACAGCCACACTTCCTTCTCTACAGCTCCTTTAGAATTAAGATTTGTTTGAAGAACTGGTTGGACATGAACATGGAGACCAGAGAGTTTCCTCCCACCTTTTCTTTTTTTATTTTGTAAACGGGTTTTAAAAGAACCCCGTTGGATTTGGGATTCAGTACTCTGGAACTACCGGGGAAAGAACTGGGCTGGCCACCACCTGCGAGCCAGCATCAACACTGGTTCTGAATCTTGTCTGAGACTCTGGCACAGGGGGAACAACTAACTCATCGGTGATAATTTGGGAACCACTGTAGTCCCACTTGCTCTTTAAATGTTAGACTTTTAATGATTTAGGAACCAAAAGAATAACTAAGGAGCCCAGCAGTCATTATCTCAAATAATGAGACTTTTTAATGCAAAATCAATGTTTGTTATAATGAAAATAGATTCCTCAGCTCCTGCAGGGCCAAATGTACAAATCTTTTCTGCTGTTAAATAAAATGTGACGGCTCATTTTCAGGAGGATGGTGAGCATTTTTATTCAAGAGTAAAAATAAAATGTCAGAACTTATTTACTTTTATTAAGTACTCATTCTCAATCAGATACTCTAATCAATATCTAATTGGAGGCGAGGAAACGGAAAATAATTTTTATGCCAACTTGGGGAAGGGAAGGAAAGCAGAAGGGAAGAAGGTGAGAGAGAGCTGGAGAGCCCATTTTCAGTCAGCATAATCGCAAATACTGAGCAGATGCGTAGCATCCGAACGGCGCTAAGTGATTGACCAGATTGTGTTGTCTACCTGCTTGTTAATCCTGGGAGATGGGTGCTCTGTGTTCCCCATTTACAGATGACAACACAAAGGCTTAGGGAAGAGAATCACCCACAGGCTTGTGTTTA
>PISX010014021.1:0-54667 GCA_004024625.1 Mellivora capensis | reverse complement strand
GAGGAGAAGGGAGTTGAGGGAAATTGGGGGGGAGATGAACCATGAGAGACTATGGACTCTGAAAAACAACCTGAGGGTTTTGAAGGGGCAGGGGGTGGGAGGTTGGGGGAGCCTGGTGGTGGGTATTGTGGAGGGCACGCATTGCATGGAGCACTGGGTGTGGTGTAAAACTATGAACTCTGTTACGCTGAAAAGAAATAAAAAAAAAATGGAAAAAAAAAAAAACAAACCTTCCAACAAATAAAACTTCAGGACCAGATGGCTTCACAGGTAAATGCTACCAAATAGTTAAAGAGTTAATACCTAGGTTTCTCAAACTATTCCAAAAAGTTGCAGAGTAAGAAATGCTTCCAAATTTATTATATGAGATGGCATTGCCTGACACAACATCAAAGACAGACCAGAAGAAGAAAGAAGAAAAGAAAGAAGAAGCAAAAAAAGAACAAAAAAGAAGAAAGAAGAAAAGAAACAAGAAAGGAAAAAAGAAGAAAGAAGAAAAAAAGAAGAAAGAAGAAAAAAAGAAAAGGGGGAGGGAGAGGGCGAGGGCGAGGAGGGAAAAGTGGGGGAGAAGGGGGAGAAGGAATAAAATGACAGAACAATACCTTTGATAAACAGAGATGCAAAAATCCTCAACAAAATATCAGCAAACTGAAACCAACAATTCATTAAAAGGATCATTCAGCACAAAAAAAGTGGGATCTATTTCAGGGATTCAAAGATGGTTGGTAACTATAAATCACTGTGATATACACATTAAGAAAATGAAGGATAAAAATCATATACATGTCTCAACAGATGCATAAAAAGCATTCCTTCATGATAAAAACTCTCAACAAAATGGATAGAGAGGGAACATACCTTACTATAAGAAAGGCTATAAATGACAAATCCACAGCCTAAGTCCTACTCAGTCATGAAAAACAGAAAAGTTTCTTTTTTTGGTTGGTTTGTTTTTCTAAAATCAGGAACAAGGGGCGCCTGGGTGGCTCAGTGGGTTAGAGCCTCTGCCTTCGGCTCTGGTCATGATCCCAGGGTCCTGGGATCCGGTCCACATCCCCACGTCAGGCTCTCTGCTGGGCGTGGAGCCAGCTCCACCCCCGCCCCCAGGCCCCTGCCTCTCTGCCTACTTGTGATCTGTCAAATAAATAAATAAAATCTTTAAAATCAGGAACAAGACAAGGATATCTACTCTTGCCTCTTCTATTCAACATAGTACTGAAAGTTCTAGCCACAACAAAGAAATAGAAATTTTCAAATTGGTAAGCTTTTAGTAAAAATGTCACTGTCTACAGATGACATGATATTACATACAGAAAACCCTAAAGACTCCACCAACATATTCTTAAAATAAATGATTTCAGTAAAGTTGCAAGATAAAAAATTAATGTTGTGTTTCTATATATTAATAACGAACTAACAGAAGTTATAAAACAATTCCAATTAAAATTGCAGTGAAAGGAATAAAATACCTGGGAATAAATTTAACCAAGGACATGAAAGATCTGTACTCTCAAAATTATAAGACATTGATGACAGAAAATTAATACAAAACAAATTAATGGAAAGATATCCATGCTCATGAGTTGGAGAATTGTTAAAATAGCCACACAACCAGAACCAATCTACAGTTTCAATTCATTATCAAAATACTAATAGTAATACTAAATACTAAATAGTAATACTAAATACAAAATACTAATAGTATTTTGTTAAAGAACTGGAGCAAATAGTCCTAAAATTTCTGTGGACTCACAAAAGTTCTTGAATAGGCAAAACAATCTTGAAAAAGAACAAAGCTGGAGGCTTCACAATCCCAGATTTCAAACTACACTACAAAGCTATAGTAATCAAAACAGTATAGCACTGAGAAAAAATTTGTACATAAATTGGTAGAACAGAACAGAGAACCCAAATATAAACCTATGCTTATATGGCCCATTAATCTGTTAAAAGGAGGCAAGAACACAGGATGGGGAAAAGATCAATAAATGGTGCTGGGAAAACTGGAGAGCTACATGCAAAAGAATAAAACCAGACCCATTCTTACACCATATATAAAAATAAACTCAAATCATATTAAAGATCTAAATGCAAGACCTGAAACCATAAAACTCCTAGACATAAGCAATAAACCCTTGGTTATCAGTCTTAGCAAAATTTTTTGCATTTGTCATATTAGGCAAGAGATACAAAAGCAAAAATTAAAGAAAAATCAGGACTCCATCAAACCAAAAACCTTTTGCACAGTAAGGGAAACCGTCAACAAAATAAAAGGACAACCTCTGAATGGGAGAAAACACTTGCAAATAATATATCTGATAAAGGGTTAATATCTAAAGTATATAAGGAACTCATACAACTGAGTAACAAAACAAACTAACCAATTAAAAAATCTGAAGAGGACTTGGGACATTTTTCCAAAGAAAACATACAGAATACCAAGAGGTTCATGAAAAGATGCTCAACATCACTAATCATCAGGGAAATGCAAATCAAAACCATGAAATAGTACCTCACGCTTGTCAGAATAGCTAGAATAAAAAAGATTTAAAAAATCAATTATAGGTGAGAATGTGGATAAAAGGGAACCCTCAAAAATTTAAAAATTGAAATACCAGACAATCCAGTAATTCTAAATTTACCTGAAGAAAATGAAAACCCCAATTCAAAATGATATATGCACCTGTGTTAATGTAGCATTATTTACAATAGCCAAGATATTAAAGCAACATAAGTGTCTATCGATAGATGAAGGAATAAAGAAGACTCAGTGTAGATACACGATGAAATATTACTCAGCCATACAAAAGAATGCATCTTGCCATTTGCAACAACATGGATGGACCTAGAGGATATTATGCTAAGTGAAGTAAGAGCAAGACAAATATCATATGTTTTCACTAGTTTGCAGAATCTTGAAAACAAAACAGACTCATAAATGCGGAGAACTGGTGGTCGCTAGTGGAAGGGGCATGACGGGATGAGCAAAACAGGTGAAGGGGATTAAAAGGTACAACTTTTTTTTTTTTTTTAAGATTTCATTTATTTATTTGATAGACAGAGATCACAAGTAGGCAGAGAGGCAGGCGGGGGTGGGGGGAGCAGACTCCCTGATGAGCAGAGAGCCAGATGCGGGGCTCGATCCCAGGTGGGATCATGACCTGAGCCGAAGGCAGAGGCTTAACCCACTGAGCCACCCAGGCACCCCTTAAAGGTACAAACTTTCACTGAGAAAATAAATCATAGAGATATAAAGTACACATAAGAAATATAGTCACTAATATTGTAATAACTTTGTATGATGCAAGATAACTGCACTTATCATGGTGAGCAATTTCTAATATACATATGTATAAATGTTAATTTACTATATGCTACACACCTATTGTATGTCAACTATACTTCAGCTGGAAAAAAAAAAAAAAAGAAGAAAGAAATTGCCTGTGTTACTATTCTCCCATAATGGAGGGAGATACATTGCTCTATCTTTCTAGTAAGGAAATAAAAATTACACGACACTGCAGAATTGTCACATCCAGAATATATATCTTTTGATTAATTTTTTGCCATATGCTACATTTTGTTATATTTACCAAAGAAAAAAACATTTCATTGACCCAGACTATGTTAACATTTATGTGTGTATATATACCTACATTCATGCATACATACATATGCACACAAGTTAACATAGTAAACAAAATGCCTTTTCTTTGGCAAATTATATATATGTATGTGTATGATATAAATAATATATAGCAACCTCTTCCCACAGCTATTTAATTAATTAGGTGTTGTTTATCTTTACTTTGTTTATGCCATTGGTGGTACACAGGGAATTAAAAAATGATTCTAATTACCTGCCAACATTTTATAGCACATGAATTCATATGGCTTCTGTACCAAAAGTTTATTTGAACCAAGTATTGTACTTGGAGGCAAAATATTTGAAGGTTTTATTACAGTGGTCTAACAATCATTGAGTTTTTTTAATGGGAGAATTGCTTGGCAAATTAAAATTGGAAACTGAAGCTACAGATATTCATGAATGGAATCAGCATGTGATTTCAAATCACCAATAGTCTAGTTGAACATGTTGGCCCTCAGTCGCCGAGGCAGTCAGACTCGGCAGCAATGTTGCCCAGCAGGAGCATTTTAAGGATTCTGGAGAAGGCTGGTCAAGACTTTATAGTTTCACCTTCGACTTGTTCACCAAATATAAATGCTTTCCTATCTTTCAGTCATTTTGCTAATAATACAGATGGGCTATTTCAAAAATATTTTGGCTTTCCTAATCACAGGTTTTAATAGAGTGATAAAAGTTATAATCATTTTATAGCCTTCAGGTAGAACAATTATTAAAAAGGGATATGCCTTATTAAGAAATTATGAATGTTCTTTGATGAAGTTAGAGGTTAAGTTTAGAGGAGTGCAGTTATTAAGTCAACTCGAATATTTTAATCAATTTAGTAGACTATTTGTGAAGATTAAAGCATAGGGTGTAAAAAGTTTACTAGGTTAAAAAGAAATTGACTAGGAAGTATGTTTTTCTATTTTAAAAAGTATTTTGAACAGAAATAAATAGTCCTAGTATGTCATTTGGAGTAATTATTTGTATACTCCCATACATTTTATAAAGATTAAGGCTATCAGCTCTAGAACTGGAGTGTGTGCTCTTAAATCCCACTGGTCACAATTACTCTACTTTCCGCAGAACCACTGACAAGTTATATAACCTCTCTGTAATTCAGAATCCTCATCCATTAAATTAGGTTAAAAAGATGCCTTGTAAGAGTAAGTTACTTCACACAACACCTAGAACAGTAAGTGTTAGCTGATATTATTATTTACATTATTATTTTTTCTTATTTAAGAAAAAAGGGAACTATGATTACAAACTATTTGCTATTGCCAAATGTTTGTAAAGCAGCTTTTTGACCTCCTTAAAGAGTACTGTTAATTGTTTTGTTCATAGTCACCATTCCCTTTCTTCAAAGGGAAGAAAAAATTTAAAAAGAAACAAACAAAAGTGTCTTATTGAAAGGGTAATATTCAGTTTACAGACCATTTTAGTTCTTCTAATTCATTATTTCCAAGATAGCACATGGTAAGTACCTCTTCATTTTCAATGTTAGAGCTCAATAAGCACTGATGGCTAAGTAAGAACCATACTTTAAAAAAAAATGTTTTCCACATAAACAGATGCTTATAAATCCCCTTCACATTTCCATACCTAAGACAAACTAATTGTAGAAGCTGATGACATGCACATTGCAAGAATAAACTAAAGCAAAAACAGCACTATGAAACTCTTCCCTAAATTTTGCAGTAACACCACTTCCCTTATTCTTGATTCTGTATAGTTCCCAGTAAATTCTACTTGGCTTCCTTCTGATAAAGTTGAAAGTTCCAGAGCCCCATTCAGTAATTTTGGCATCACCTAGACTCTCAGAAACAGAAAAATGCAATCACAGAGGAGGAGATTCAAGCTCACATTCTTTCAAGGCAAAAAAGATTGAGTCGCGTTTAGTTTGGGTTAACTCTATTTTGAGAGCTATGCAGTTGATGTTATTAAAGAAAAGTATTCATTTCTGCAGTTCTCTTATATAGCATAATATTTATAAGCCATTTCCATATTGGTTCTCTCCATAATTATTCAAATATTTGCCTTTCAAGAATATTTTTCCTAATTTATTATATAAAATTTTATTAGTGAGTGACACATTGTATTTCACAATTGGGAACTGGTTACCTAACCTATAAAGCTACTTGCTTACTGACAAATTATCCTATTTGGATCCCCCAATAGTGAATAAAGTAATACTAGATAATTTTCCCTAAAAGGAGCAAATGATTCCATACAAAACCAAATTTCTCCTTAGAGATATAATTCAATAAAATCATGCTGCACCCTCTGAAGGGAAAAGTCATACACACACCCACTGGCACATTTCTTTTTTCACCTGGAGAAAAAAAAAAGAAAGTTTCCTTATAATGGGACAAACGAATTTGTTCAACAAGTCTAGATAGTAATTGCAACCAATTTCTAACAGATCCTGTTTTCTTATCACCACATAGCAGATACATTTGTTTCAGTGTAGCTGAAACATTTTGCCTCCTCAGTGCAATCATCTTTATGGCTCATGTAGTAATAACAGATTCTACAAATTCTAGTTATTTCGTAAAAATGTGTATGGTTTTGAATGTGTATGTGTGTGTGTAGGGATAGCTTTTCTATGTAAATGGTTTTAGAAAGCCAAATTTCACCTTTTACCACTGCCTGATTCTTCGTGATGTTTTGTTTTCTTGGCTGTAATTTGAAAGGTATTTTCTCTGAAGAACCAAACTGCCATGCTAATTTTAAGAAGACTGATTAAATTTAGGAAAGTTTTCCAATATCCTTTTTTAAACTGAATTTTTATTACATTTACATTGCACTATTTTTGTATTTTTTTTCTAATTATGGAATACAGAGCTAGAAGTAAAATGGAGAGTCTGATGACACTTAGGATTTGGAAAGCTTCAAATACACTGCTCTTGTACTAACAATGAAAAGAACCAGGTATTTTAAAGAATATTAAGTTGAGGATGATGACAACATTCTCTGTCTCCACTATGTTGGCACAAGACCTGGGTCTCCTTCTCCAGGGTCTCTCATAAGAATGCAGGTAAGGACTCAGGGTTGAAAGCCTGACTCTGGCATGATCCATTTCCAAGTGTGTTTTTATTCAAGATTCAGTTTCTCAGAGGCTGTTGATGAAGGACTTTAGTTCCTTGCTGGCTGCTGGCTAGAGGCAGCCCTTAGTTCCTTGTCATGCAGGTCTCTACACTATGGTGACTTGCTTATGTAAAGTAATGACAGAAGTGATATCCTTTCACCCTTGTGGTATTATGTACCTAGAAGCAAGTCACAGGTGCTACACCCCAAGGGTGTTAGTAACATGAGGAAGAAACCAGTGGGGGATATAGAAACTGCCTACCGCACCAAATTAATATGAATGCAATTACTATACATGTATATATAGTATTTAGAAATTCAGTGCCTCAGCTACATGAAGATAAAGTGGTATATTAGATAAAAATTAAAACTATTCCTTTGTTCTGTATTTTAGTCATAAACAAATGCTAGAAAAATCAACTATTTACCTATGCATTTCATTACAGTGATTGTGATATTGATTTTCTTTACACAAATGTATTTCTTTTTATGTTTCTATTTTTGAATATTTAACATAGTTCTGTTCTGACTCAGGCATACCATATGTTTAATTAATTTTAATTTCCTTTATTATGCACTATAGTACCTAAAACATTATATTTTAGAAAGCTTTATCTTTGAAGCCAATAATATCTGTCATTACATTTGCATGGTCTGGCCTGTGGTTACTGATTTAGCATACAATTTTAATTAGTATCTGGTTAAGCAAGTTGTCAAGAATGTCACTAATTTCATTAGCTAGTATCAATATGTGTGATAACAACTCAAGCCCACTATAAAACAATAATTCAAATTCAGTCAAAAAATTTTATGACATATACTTAATGAGCTTTGGCTAAATTTTTACAAATTAATATTCAAACATTTTTGATATTTTATTTTGACTTAATCTTTCTAGGAGATAAAATTATAAAAATATTATTTCCCCTTAAATGTCTATTTAAGAGAATGTATTTTAATTTCTACTTTAAAACTTGTGTTTTATTCAAATTTTTAAAGTTTTACATATACTTTATATTTAGTGTTTAACATGAGTCTTTTTATATGTTTATTTGTAGATTCTTGCCACTTTCTCCACTTATATAGATTCTTCTAATCTTTAATGATTCCTGACCATTGCTCCCTATATTTTTTTTAAAGATTTTATTTGAGAGAGAGAGCACAAGAGGAGGGAGGCAGAGAGAGAGAGAGAGGCAGACTCCCCTGCTGAGCAGGAAGCCTGATGCGGGGCTCCATCCCAGGACTCCAGGATCATGACCTGAGCCGAAGGCAGACACCCAACTGACCATTGCTCCTTAACTGAAAATTTATTCAGTAAGATGACACTAGATTATAACACTTTTTTCTCCAATTAAAAATTGCTTGGGGCACCTGGGTGGCTCAGGGGGTTAAGCCTCTGTCTTCAGCTCAAGTCATGATCTCAGGGTCCTGAGATCCAGCCCCGCATCTGGGTCTCTGCTCAGCAGGGAGCCTGCTTCCTCCTCTCTCTCTGCCTGCCTCTCTGCCCAATTGTGATCTCTTTCTGTCAAATAAACAAAATCTTTTTTAAAAAATTGCTTAATGTCTCAAAGCATTTGTTTTACTATCTCACTATTAAACATTTTATCTTAAAAAATTGTTTTTATAATTTCAAAGATCTATATTGCTTTAGCTATACAGCACATTTTTGGAAGGCTGAGAAAAATTATCTGTTCCATTGTATTAATCAAAAACAAGGGGTTATTTTGATATGAATGATCAGTTTCCCCCAGTTATCTTATTTATCAATATATCGGGAAGACAAAAGTTGCAGCATTAAAAAGGACATAGTGTACTGTCCAAGACACACTGAATTATTATTTGATTTTTTTGGACTCCAAGGTACTTATTATTTTTTAACTATATACAATTCAAATTATACACTAGGTTTTTTTACTTTTGGAAAAGTGTTTCAGGATAAAACAATATGAGGTTATTAATTTTCATATATATATTAATACATTTCATGGGAAGATGTTTGCTGATTCATTTAGTCATTCATTAACAGAATATTTATTGAATGTGTACTACCTGCCAGACATGGAGAATAAAGTAAATTAAATAATGCCTTCTGTATGGAGCTTACACTCTACTGTCTAGGAAGTATATAAAATAAACACTCTCTCAATTAAATTATAAAATGCTACAAAGATAAAGCAGAGGAAGTTCACAGAGAGTGAAGATTTGATAGGAGGAGGAGTAATAATGCTTACAATTGCTTTAAATACCTTCTAAAATCATTATAGAATTTTAGGTTATATAAGAGAGTGCAGAGATCATCAAATACAAGCTCTTTATATTATAGATGAAGGTATTGTTGCCCAAACTGAGGAGGGGAAAACCAATCAATCAAAATCTTATTACATATTGGCAAATTTGATCTAGAAACCAAATCATGTTATTTCCAAATGCAGTGCCCACTTTATATTACTAACTTGTTCCAGAATGTTCCAAGTTCGCTCCCAAGTATTATAGCTGAGGTAAAGGCCAGGACCTTCTTTCCTATATTCCTCTACCTATTCCCATATCAGAAAGACTATTGTCCACTCTTTTGCTCTTTCTTAGTTTTTGTTTAAATAGTATTTTTTTCCAGATAGGTCTTTAGTCTCATAGTTTCCAACATATAGTTCCTTACTCCATATTTATACATATGGACTCTCATGATTATATAACACTGGAGAGTAAAAGGTATATTAATGTGTGTGTGCATGTGTATGTGTTTGTGTTTTGTGTGGTTACTATATCAAGTACGTTAGTAGAGAAAAAGGAGTTGACACCTAAAACACGTTTGATGCATTTTATGAGGCACTTTCTCAGACAGGACTACGATAAGAAATGTTCCAATAATAAAATAATTTACATATAAATTTTGACTCTGGGTCTCCTTCAATGCTTTCATTCAGGCCCCAGGAAGCACATATTTAAAAATGTGGAAAGACCTCAGGGAAACATGAGTTGAGTTGAAACTGGCTCATTTCTTTGTGTTCTCAAAATATCAATTAGTCTTACACTGGAAAGGAGTATTGAAATTTCTATTGGTTTCAACTGTACATCTGGGCTATAAGATGTCATATGGGCTCCAATCTACCCTGAGTACAAATTGAAGTTCCTAGCCATGAGAAAAAAACTTCAGGGTTATTTAAAAATATAATCAGTCAATGGGTAGCTTTTTATTGTGTAGTTGGTAACCATCTGCAGTCAACAAAAAACTACCAGTTGGCCTAAATATGTAGATGCACACTGGTTACTAGTATTTTGGCTTAGATTTGGTCCTATGCCCATGTGCACCTGTTTATCCATGCCCAACCACTGTCATATGGACTGGAGGAGGCAATAAGTACAACGATGCCAATGAGACACGCAATACACCTGCAAGTAAGTGAATTCAGATTTTTATTCACACTTTCTTTAGGACGATGCTTCTACCAGTCAATGAAGCCATGCAAGTAAGTTTTATCTGCAAGCCCAACTTTAGTCACAAAAATGAAAAGGAGACACATACAGTTGAAGAAGGTCTATGTGTACCCTTACTTCATGAAAATGTAAGTTTAGATCAGGGTTTCAAAACTTTATAAATTGCTCAGGAATTACAGTGATTCAATATAAATGAAATCACAGCTGGCAATGATGTAAGACTGCTGTGAAGAATAGTTTTGCTTAAAGGTGTGCTATCACTTGGTCAAGGGTTGCTTCAAAGTAGGAGAAAGGGCTATGGAATAAAAATAATGAATAGTGGAAATAAATAAAATAGAGAGAAAACTATTGATATAGCATGAAAAATATAAAATCCATTAAAGTAATAACAGTTCAATCTGCTAAAATTTCTCAAGGTATCTTGTAAAATAGCTCTGCATGATTTCTCTTATTTTCAGCTATATAAATGGGTTCAGGTGTATCACTGATATGGTAAAATGAAAAGCTTTACCTTGGCATCAGAAAAACTGGACCCAGAAAACAGGAGTTGTAACTAATGTGTGAATTTGAGAAATATCTTTACCTCCATGAAAGCAGTTTCTTAATTAATAAAAAGAAATCACAAAATAATAACTCAAATACCTTTACTTTAGAAGTGAAAAGACTCGGCCCAGCAAAATAATTTGCTTTAGGTTGTCAACTAAAAAATTAGAGCTGAGGCTAAAGTTTACATTTCCAGATTCTGATTTTAATTTTCTTCAGGGCTTTGCTCTTCAAAGTATTGTCCCTGAAGGAACAATATCCGTGTGACTGGTGAGCTTGTTACACATGCAGAGGAAGGAGCCATCTAGATCCCAGAACTACTGGCTCAGAATCTGCATTTTAAACAGATCTTCCGAGTTGGAAAAGCAACACCTTGCAATTTATTGCCTTCTCACTCTGTGGTGGATGTGGGAAACAAATTGGTTGATAAATGTAAAACTATGCTCAATTAACACAATACAACTCTACTTAATGGTACTGTTAAAAGTGCTTAATTCAAAATTTGGAATTAAGAATGCCCTTGTATGATTTTACCAATATCCTCACATTTATCAAAACCCCATATTCCAAAGAATTAAAAACCCTTCCAAGTCAAACTGAGAATAACTGTTTTAATTAAATATTCATGGAGTATGATGCAGTATTTAATCTACAAAAGATTTCATCCATGAATTCTAGAAGAGTTTATAGAATTTATATTTTCTCTCCCTCTTTCAGAATTTGTTTAAAATTAGATGCAAGCAAAGTTATAGTCTAAGAAGAATGGAGAAACTGTACAAGAAGGTAGTAGTGGAAACAGATTTTCACACACCCATTTCTGATATATTTATAAGAATGTGTATTTCTTAAAGTGACAAAAAGAGTGGTACCAATTTTAAATTCTCACGTTTTAGGTAAAGAAACTTAAATATGGCAATTTCATATTCTTTGAAAGAGGCATCTTAAGTGCCAAAGTGCTTGAGTAAACTAAGTACAAAATAAGTATTTTTTATAAAAAAACTGGCGGAATTAAGTTAACACTTCTTTTTCCAATTTTGAGATGAAGAGACACTCATTTGAGAAACCCTACACTACAATGACTAAAAAGAACTTTGTGCTCTTCCAAATACTGGATGGAATAAAGCAAAATATAGCACAATCTTTATCTTTATCATTAAAGATGCAATGCAATCAAAAATAAAAAGAAAGCAACAAGTAGTCTTAAAAAAAACAGAACAAGTTGATGCAAGCTGTACTCTAATAGTCTTAAAATATGTACAAATATATGAATATGCAATAAATAAAATATCTTAATTTTGATTCTGGAGTGTGATAGAATAACATCTGCATAGAGATTTCTATTCACAAATCCCAGGAATCTGTGAATATATGTTATATAATATTAAAAAAGGAACTTTGCTAATATAATTAAAGTTATGAATTCTAAAATAAGATAAGAACCATCATCCTGGATTATATAATTTATTTCATATTGAAAATGCAGATTTTATGTGGATGCAGGATTGCTATAAGAAAGACATACCTCGGGCACCTGGGTGGCTCAGTGGGTTAAGCCTCTGCCTTCGGCTCAGGTCATGATCTCAGGGACCTGGGATCGAGTCCTGCACCAGGCTCTCTGCTTGGCAGGGAGCCGGCTTCCTCCTCTGTCTCTCTCTCTCTGCCTGCCTCTCTGCCTACTTGTGATCTCTCTCTGTCAAATGAATAAATAAAGTCTTAAAAAAAAAAAGACAGACATACCTCTACACTCTAATACGATTTGAGAAAAAACAGTCATTACATGACAATGTAACATGTAATGGCAGCAGTCATTACATGACAACATAAAGCAAAAGGGAGGCAAAGGATCTAAAGTTGGAGAATGTAATACCAACAAAGGATCATTTGATAATGTTTAAAGAGGTTTGTGTTAAAAATGTCAAGCTTACAGGAGAAATAGCTCCTGTCAACTAAGAGGCAACAGATGAGTTCCTAGACACCATTAAGATAATGACTGAAGAGAAAGGATATCTGCCTGAAAAGGTTTTTAATGCAGATGAAATTACCTATTCTAGGGGGAAAAAATGTCACAAAGGACACTCGCTAGAAAGGAAGAGAAACAAGCGCCAGGTTTTAAGGCATACAGGGATGGGTTAACTATACGGTTTTGTGCAAATGCAGCTTGGTTTATGATCAGTATTGCCTTTATTTGTAAAGCTGCTAACACTTGAGCCTTGAAAGAAAAGATAAAAACCACCTGCTGGCCTTTTGTTTGTACAACAGGAAGGCCTGGACAATAAAAAACCCTTTTACTGGATTGGTTCCATCAAGACTTTGTCCCTGAGGATGGGAAGTACCTTTCCTTTTAAAGTTCTTTTGATATTGGACAATGCCACTGGCCACCCAGAACCCCATGAGTTAAACACCAGGGGCATCACAGCAGTCTACATGCTCCCAAACACAACATCTCTAGATCATGGGAGTCTTAAGGACCTTTAAGTCTTATTAGGATACTCTGGAAAGTGATGTCAATGTCAAGGAAGAGGACCCCAACAGAGATAACCTGATCCAAGTATGGAGGGATTACACCACTGAAGATGCCATCGTCGTTAGGGAAAAGACCATGAAAGCCAATACAACAAACACAATTTTTTTCTGGAATAAACTGTGTCCAGATGTTGTATGCAACTTGACAAGATTTACAACAAAGCCAATCAAGTCAATCATTAGGGATTGTGAATATGGCAAAAAAACATTTGGGAATAAAGCATTTCAAGATACAGTCTTCGAGAAATTCAAGAGCTAACAGACACAATGCCAGCAGAATTAACAAAAGATTGACTTGACGGAGAAGAGTGATTCTGAACTAGTGCCAGATAATGGAAAAAAAACATAGAAGCAGTGACCAAAACCAAATTGATATTAGACAATATGGCAGAAGTGTTCTGTCCTACTTTTAACTTCTTTTTTTAAAATAATGTCATGTTAGTCACCATTAGTTTTTGATGTAATGTTCCAAGATTCATTGTTTATGTATAACACCCAGTGCTCCATGCAATACGTGCCCTCCTTAATACCCACCACCAGGCTCACCCACTTTTAACTTCTTTTACAACATGGATCCTTCTATTTTACAAGCACTGAAACTAAAGCAAAAGGTGACAGGCATCTAGATTGGTACTGGATAGAAACATTTTTAAAGAAATAAAAAGACAAAAGTCAGATAGAAATTACAATGTATTTCTGCAAAGTTAGACCAAATGTTCCTGCCTCTCCAGCCTTCCGTTCCACTTCTTTCACCTCTTCTGCCTCCACCATCCCTGAGACAGCAAGACCAACCCTGCCTCTTCCTCCTTCGTACTCAAGGTGACAATGACAACTTTATGACAATGAATACCTTTATAATGAACCATGTCTATTTAATGAATAGTAAATAATCATCATGCCTTACAGTTAATATCCTACTGTTGTGTACAGGATCATCTTCATGTGAAAATCAAGTAACTGTACAGCAAGAACTGGAAGAGGCATTTTTGAGCCATCATCATCATGATGATATGAGTATTCATTGTGTAGGACATTGTGGGCAAGACTTGTTTGGAGTTGGATTGCCCACTTATACATAGGCATAAGATGAGAGATACTTAACATAAAATCAATGTGTTAGTTTTCTGTTTTATAACTTTGTTTTTAAAGAATTATATTACCATATGGTACATCTGTCTCATAATTCAAGAAATGGCATTCCAGTCTACCACAGGTGGGCTTTTTAAAATGGAACAATATTTCCAATACTATATTATCAATATGACTATAATATAGTATTCCATAAACAGTTACTAAGAATTTATTCATTAGTGTATAGGCTAGACTACCATGAAGCAATTGCATTGATTATATTACTCTACCATAAAGCAATCATATTGCTGCTTCATCATTATCAGTGAATGAGATCTTATACTAATAAATATAATTTTTCTTTTTCACATTATTTTTTGGAAGTATTCTGTTAGTATTATGTGTAATATTTATAGTGTTTTGTATCATAAAGGACAATACAGATGTAGATAATGACAGATAATGTATCCTGTAAACACATGGCAAACTCACAGTATCTATTGATAGAGTACAGTACTGTATTTTCTCTTACAATTTTCTCAGTAACCTTTCTTCAGTTTACTTTTTTAAAGAATGCGGTACATAATACAAATGCAAAATAAGTGCCCACTTACTGTTTGTGTTATCGGTAAGGTTTCCAGTCTATAGTGGGGTATAAGTAGCCAAGTTTATGAGGAATCAAAAGTTATATGCAGATACTCAATTGCATTATTGTTAGCACACCTTACCCCCATGTTGTTCAAGGATCAACAGTATATGTTTATCGTAATCACCCTTTCAGTAACACCACACCAAATTAAAATTTCATATATATGCCTAGTATAAACTATTTTATGATTTTGATTATGAACTTTGTAAAAAGGACTTAGTGAAAGTTTTATGTAATATAAATCAAGCATACTTAGTTGGAAAGCTTTTACTAACAATGGAGTCTGGACATCAACAGTGTACATGATGGAACAACAGATACCAAACCAAGTCAATGACTATATCCGCAACCTAGTAGAGAATACAAAAAGGAAATACAGAATTCCAATTCTCTATATAGTGGATAGAGAAACTACGTTCTTTATGTAATGTAAGAGAACGCTCAAAAACACTTTATACAAGTTTTACAATTAAATAAGAGAAAGCTGCATGGTCACTGTTAAATAATCTATTTTAGCTTGGAGAATTTGGCTAGTTTATTGCACTTACATAAAAGATAGCTATCATTAATAACTGATCATGAGAAAATGGCTTAATGAATTAAAATAGCAAATACATCATTGAATCCACACATATTATGTATAGCCCTTATACTAAATTCTGTGATTCCATACTTAACAAAAATAGTATTTTTTTGCTTTTGTCTATTTCATTGCAATATAGGAGCAAAATACCTTTCAATAGGTAAAATGATGTGTACAGTGAATTTTATGGTTTTTACTTTGCACTGAAATAGTTTTACTAGAGGTATTCCTGGGTACTAATATTTCCCCTGTCTCCCTATCCTATCTCCACTACAAATGAGATCAAGATGTCAAAGAAAAGTGATTACATGTTTATGTTATATACCTTACTACTTATGAACTGTACTATTACTAATAACTCTGTATTAAAATTAACAGTAATTATATCACAGGTACAGGGAGCTAAGCTTGGTAAAGTGCATTAGAGGTTTTTATTTTCTCTCTGTTGGAGTTTCATTATTTTAAATATTTTAATTACTCTCATGCCACCTCAAATTGATTTTTTCTCAATACTGCTTCAATTCACTGCCCTTTTTTTTTTTCTTATGCTATTATCCCTTTTGAAGTGAAGGAAAATTGACAATACAACAAACTAGCAATGAGTATAACATATCAAGACTCCACTTAGGTCTATCTTGTATCCTTTTTGTTTCGATTTATTTCATAGGATTTTAATTTTTATTAAACAAAAGAATAAAGAGTTGGAAAGAAGTTGCCTTCTTTTTTCACTTTCTAATACACCTTTTTCAAATGGTCCCTCACTCTTCGTGAATTCTAATAGATATGTTCATTTTCAGAGTGTCATCAATACAACAAATATTAATGACTCTTTTCTACCTGGTAGATATTTTGCTATGTGACACCACATTTCCACAGGGAAAACCACAATTTCCCTCAGGGAAATTGATGCTGATTATGATGACAAAAGGGGAAGATGAGGATTACTGCAATAAGGACAGTAAGGATGACCACAGTTGATATTTTTTTTTGAATGTCTGTTAAATACTACAAGCTCAATATATATAGATACATACATAGATAGATAATTCATTTTCTTATGGTTGCCTTCATATACAATCCTCACAGCCATCTATAAAGTATGAACTATTAATGTCATCATTTGGCAATTAACAAATTAGGGGTGCTTATTAAAATGTTTACTAGTTTTCAGATATATTAACTTCTACAAATATTAACTTATAAACAGAGTACCTTAATAAGACCAGTAACCATACTTGGACTCCCAAGTGTACAATTTTTGAGGACTTAACCATTTTCTCAACACTGCATTAAATTCTGTTCCAAATATATCTCAAATATCCCTCTAAACCTTAAAAAGTTGGTATATTTTCCTATTTAATAGACAATGAAAACCATCAGAGACACTCAATTACTTATCAGAAGCATTACAGTTCCATCCAATTCTGACTCTAAGATCTAAGTTCTGTTTACTACTACACTGTTTCCCAGCAGTGTACACTGCTTCAATTTATATAATAAGTATTTCACAGGATTTATTTATGTCAGAAAACTGGCAAGGTCTGTTATCTCTGAAAGACCTTAATTAAATTAGGGATTTGGGGCCATTTAAATGAACAATTATTAGTTTTTTTAATAGAGGGCGTTAAATGCAAATAATGCAAATATAAGATTGAATGACATTTGAGTTATGATGATGGATTATTCCCAATCCTCTAAAATATGCACAGGAATACTTCAAGTAACAAATACTTTTTTATTATACTTTGTTAAAAGTGGTGATAAAAATTGCAGGGAAATGATGACTGCATTCTTTAAATGTGAAGCTCTTCTACATTATGTTTGATGACCAACCAAATAGCATTTAAATCTCTAAATGATTAGAAATCGCTTTAGTTTCCTTGAGGATAAAAATGTAATGATTGTCAAAATTAATTACCTAAAAGGCACAATTCTATATACTCCGCTCAGACTCACGTGTCACAGCCATGAAAATGCAGTTCTCAGAGAGCCCCAGCTGTCACCTCTCAGAGCCCATGACCACATCTGTGCTGAAGTCCTATTTCTCTCTGCCACTTTCTATGCATTGTGGGGCTACTTATACTCTACCAGGAGCCTTTGGATTGATGACTATCCATCAAAGTGGTCAGATTTTTCTGCAAACTGCACAGAAACCTGACTCTGCCTGTGGAACTGACCCGTCCTTGTCGTCTTCCCTCACAGGTGTCAGACCTGCTTGCAGTCAATGAGCTCTCTCTTCTAGGCTACCCCTGCTCCCCTGCCCCTTTATTCTTCACAGAGATTTACTGTCCTATCCCATCCTGGCGAACTCATTGCAGAGTACCTGCACTAAAACATCAAGTCAATATATCCTTTTCTAGGAATAGGACTGGAAATGAGTCCAAAGTGAACTATTGAAGTTTATTTTGAACATCATTTCTAAGACCATTTGTTGAAGGTAGGAACTTGGAAGTAACTTGAAAAAGAATCTGTTAAACTGCCTGATGAATAAAGTGTTCACCTCCAACCCTGAGAAAAATATGGGATTCTTACAGGTCAATCCTCTTACAGGAAAAAAAAAAAAAAGCCATATTTTCTAAGTTCATACTGACTCAGGTTAGGGGTGGCAGTCGAGGGTTAAGGGGAGAGTGAAATGATAGCAAATGCCCTTCACATGATATACTACACTGTTCACTGGAAAGAGATACTGCTCAAAATTGATTTCACATATAAACCTTCTGAATTAAATTCCTTTTGCTAGGGAAAAAAAATGAAGTGGGCTTTGGCTCGAGATTTAAGTTAAAAAGTACTTTTTATGTGCTTCAAAATCAAGTTGGTTATAAGCAAACAATTTGGAGCTCTTTAAAATCAAATTGACATATTTCTGCATTCATTTATTTACTTATTCAACAACTAGTGAGATGGTTGTGACACACAATCTGCTAGGGATCTGAAATACGGATGAAACACACCACCCTTGCCAGTCGGATTAAAGTATCAGGCACCTAAGTGAGTACTTTAAATAGAAAATATTTGTGGTAACTGAAAATGTGAATGGAGCAAGTTATATTTTTAAAAAGTGTGCTCTTGGGGCACCTGAGTGGCTCAGTGGGTGAAGCCTCTGCCTTTGGCTCAGGTTATGATCTCAGGGTCCTGGGATCGAGCCCCGCATCGGGCTCTCTGCTCAGCAGGGAGCCTGCTTCCCTGTCACTCTCTGCCTGCCTCTCTGCCTACTTGTGATCTCTGTCAAATAAATAAATATTTTTTTAAAAAGTGTGCTCTCATTGATTTTGCAACAGACTTGTTACAACCACATTGTGAGATAGACATTGTATTATCTTTCTCCTTTTGTGTTTTTTATATTGGGGGGGAGTTGAACTTGAATACTGGTATTCAAGTATTGAATTTAGTGAATTTCCAATATTTCATAATGTAACGTGCTCAAAAGCAACTTAAATGAAGTCAAAATAATGACAAAAATTTTAAATTCAATGCCCAAATTAAGTCAGGTATGTTGTAGTGGTTTCATAAAGATATTTATATGATATTTATATATTATATGGTGCAACACTAGTACTGGAGGAATATATTCTAAGTCACAACTTTATATTTTGATTTGGAATGTTTGTTATAAGGGGCAAAGCTGATAACTATGCTACTTCTTATGTGTGTGACTAAAAACAGCAATATGAACAATAAATAGGCTTGAAAGAATTTTATCTTGATGTTAATTACTCTTCTTAATCAAAAAAGTCTTTGCGGGGGCGCCTGGGTGGCTCAGTGGGTTAGGGCCTCTGCCTTCCGCTCAGGTCATGATCCCAGGGTCTTGGGATCAAGCCCCGCATCAGGCTCCCCGCAGGGAGCCTGCTTCCCCCTCTCTCTCTGTCTTCCTCTCTGCCTACTTGTAATCTCCGTCTGTCAAATGGATAAAATCTTTAAAAAAAAAAAGTCTTTGAGTAGTTCCCTGTACGATACAAAGATAGTAAAAAAAATATGCAATATGGTAATGATGAGTATACATTTTCTTTAATAGGTTAAATCTAATCCAGAATCTTGTGAGGCAGCCAAATAGACAATAAATCTTCATAATCAAATGTTCTAATAAGTCTGCTCAGTGTAAGTCTAAGAGTGTGAGAATTCAATGAAATTTTCCTGAAGACTTTGAATTATCAAATTGACTGCCAACAAAACTTCTTTTGGACAGAAAGTCATATAGTTTTCTAAAGTTATTTTTTAAAATTTGAGATAATTCTAGATTCAAATGCAAATATAAGAATAACACAGAGAGATAACAAGTACAATTACCCATTTCTTTTCCACAGATAACACTCACAAAACCAAGAAAAGGATGTTGACAGAGTGAAGATAAAGATCTCCATCACCACAAGGTCAATTAGTTTGCACTTTTATAACCACAACTACTTCATTCTAACTCTCATGCTTCATTAACCCCAAGCAACCACTAATCTACAACATATTTTCATAATGCTGTCATTTCAAAAATGTATAAATGGAATCATACAACATATAAACTATTTGGATTACACTCAGTAGAATTTTCTGAAAAGTTATACAGCTTATTGCATGTGTCAATAGTTTGTTCCTTTTTATTGCTGAATAATATTCCAGAGTAGGGATGTACCACAGTTATTGTCACTATTCACCTGCTGAAGGGTATCTGAATTGTTTCCTTTAATATTATGAATAAAGCAGCTATAAATATATGTATCGGTGTTTATGTGAACATCTATTTTCATTTTTCTGAAATTTCTGGGTTATTAGTTGCATGTTCAGTATTTTAAGAAAGCTACAAACTGTTTTCTAAGTGGCTCTACCATTTTTCATTCTTATAACCAATGTATAACTGATCCAGTTCCTACAAATCTTCATCAGCATTTGGTGTTTTCACTGCTTTTTAGTTAGATTTTCTGATAGAGTATATCTCATTGTGGTCTTAATTTATATTGAATAATGGCTAAAGAGACTCCAAATCTTTCATGAGCTTATTTTCCATCTGTGTCTCTTCAGTGAAAGGTCTATTCTCATCTTTTGTCTATTTCCTTGTTTTAAAGTTGTGTTTTTTACACAATCTAGATAATGGTCTTTTGTTGGATATGTGGATCACATATATTTTTTCCAAGTCTGTAGATAGTATTTTCACCCACTCGACAGGTTCTTTATCAGAATAAAAGTTTTTAAATTTGATGATGTTTAGTGTTATAAATAAAAAATAAAAATTTTTATAAATAAAAAATTTATAGTATTTTTCCCTTTTATGGATTGTGCTTTTGGTGTCAGTTCTACTCAACTCTTTGCTTAGTTCTAGATCCTCAATTTTTTTTCTAAATGTGCTATAGTTCTATATTTAAATTTAAGTACATGACTATTTTAATTGTTATATAACATGTGAGACTTAGGTTGAGGCTTTTTTTGTTGGGGGGTACTTATGAAGTCCAATTGCTCCTGCATCATTTACTAAAAGGCTCTTTCCTCCATTGAATTGCCTTTTAAACTTTGTCAAAAAAAATCAATTGAGAAGATGTGTGTGGGTTTTTCTCTGGGTCCTCTATTCTGTACCACTGATTTATGTTTCTATCCCTCCACCAACACTACATGTTCTTGATTAATAGAGCTATATAGTGATTCTTTACACGGGTAGATGGATTTCCTCCCACTTTATTCACTTTCAAAATTGATTGAAGTATTCTAGTTTGACTTTCCATGTAAGTTTTAGAATAATTTTGTCCATAGCTCAAAAAGGTCTTACTTAGATAGTGACAGGAATTCTGTTAATTGTATACAATTTGGATAGAACAAATATCATTACTATGTTGAGTATTGTAATCTATAAACATGGCATCTCTCTCCAATTTTTAGATCTTGTTTGATTTCTTTCATTATTATGTGTTGTTTTTAGGATACAAGTCCTGTACAAGTTTTATTAGGTATGCCTCTGATTTTTTCACCTTTTAGGGATATAAATGATAGTCAATTTTGCATTCTAGTGCCTATGTTCATTGGACAATGAATGAAATTTAACTGACTATTACAGCTAAACCTCATTTCAAGTAGTTACAGAAGTTTGTTTTTATAGATTCTGTAAGATTTTCTGATTAGACAAATACACCATCCTCAAATAAGGATGGTATTATTGTTTTCTTTACAATCTGTATTTTTTTCTTTACAATCTGTGTTTTGTTTCTCATTCTTGCTTTATCAGAGTGGCTAGAATTTCTATCACTACCTATCACATTGAGATGCCACATATTCCTATTTTTCTGAAGGGTGTTACAAGTGTGGGTGGTGAGCTTTATTTTTTCTGCTTTCCTTTATCTATATTGATAGTTTTTTTATCCTCTTAATAAGGTGGGTTACATTATTTTTGAATATGTATCTAGCTGTGTATCTCTAAAACAAACCCCACTCAATCCTGAGACAGAATTGTTGACTGCTATTTGCTGTTAAAGATTTCCATGTAGTAGTTATTGATCTATATTCATGAATGACAGAGAGTGGTTCTCTTTGTTCTTTTTGTGTCTGTTTTTGACATCAGAGTAATACAGCCTTAATAAAATAAACTGAGTAGGGTTCCCCTTCTTGAATTTTCTGAAAACATTATGTAGAATGAGAATTATTTATTTATCATTGTATAATGTCCTTCTCTGAGGCAATTCTTTGTTCTGAAGCCTACCTTATCTGACATCAATGAAGTCACTTCTGATTTAATATTTTCATGATACATTTTTCATCTTGTTTATATCATTATATTTGATGGGATTTTCTTACATACAACACTATTTGGGGAGTTTTTAAAATCTCTTCTGCATTTATCAGTCTTTTAAGTAGCATATTGAGACCATTTACGTATAATGTAACATTGATACATTGGAGCTTAAGTTTGCTGTTTAAAGTTTTGTTTTTTTCTATGTTTTCTTTCAGCTTTGTTTTTCCTACCTTCTTAAGGGTTAAATGATTTTTTTGGACTTCCTTTTGGATTCATGCACAGTGGGTTATTTTTTTTTTAACTCAAGTATGGTTGACACCCATTACATTAGTTTCAGGTGTACAACATACTGATTTCACATGTCTATACATTATGCTGTGCTCGCTAAAAGTGTAGCCACCATCTGTCACCACATATCCCTATTACAATACCACTGACTATATTCCCTATATGGGGGCTTTTATCCCCATAGCATTGTTTTTGTGTATGTATGTAGCTGAGCTGTTCTAGGTATTAGATACATAATTTAACACAGTCTACTGGCATCATTATAGCAGTTTAACAAATGTTATCCCCTTTATATCTCTTCATTCTCCCTTACTTACAATGGTCTCAGATATGCCTGCTATATAAACTGAGAATCTTATCAAACAGTGTTTTATAATTTCTACTTTGATTGTCAAACATAGTTTAGGAGAATCAAGAGGAGAAAGAAAATCAATTTTATTTACCCATGTTTTTGCTTATGGCACTGTTCTTCCCTCACGATATTCCATGGTTACTCTGTTGCTATTTTCTTCTTGTTTACAACACTCTCCTTAGCATTTCTTTCAGAACATGTCTGCTGGTAACAGCTCATCTTAGTTTTCTCTCATCTGAGGTCTCCATTTCTCCTTAATTCCTGAAGACATTTTTACTACATATAGGGTTGACATTTCTTTCACCACTTAAAAAATGTTGTGATCATTTCTTCTGGCCTCTAGGATTTTTGATAAAAATCTGCCTTTATTTGCTTTTTTATCTTTAGGTAAGATATCTTTTCTCTCTCACTACTACAAAGATTTGTACTTTTTATTTTTTTTTAATTTTTTAAGGTTTTATTTATTGACAAAGATCACAAGTAGGCAGAGAGGCAGGCAGAGAGAGAGGAGGAAGCAGGCTCCCCGATGAGCAGAGAGCTCTATGTGAGGCTCGATCCCAGGACCCCGGGATCATGACCTGAGCCGAAGGCAGAGGCTTTAACCCACTGAGCCACCTAGGCTCCCCTGTACTCTTTATTTTTATAAGTTTGTGACATATGCCTTGATGTGTATGAGTTTTCCCACTTGGGTTTGCTCAGGTTCTTGAATTTGTAGGTTCGTATCTTCTGCAAATTTGCTAAGTTTTCAGCCATTATTTATTTGAATAGTTTTTTCAGCCCTTTTTCTTATCTTCAAACTCTAGTGACACAATTATTAATCTTTGTTATATTACCACATGGTCCCGTAGAAACATGTCTGCAGTTTGTTTTTTGTTGTTCCATTATTCTCTTCTCAAATTCACCAGTTCATTTGTCCTTTCCATTTTAATGTTGAGACCACCCATTCAAGTTTTTATTTTTTGTTTCAGTTCTTTTACTTTCAAACTTCCTATTTGGCTCTGATTTTTTTTCTGACATTTGTCTACTCAGACTTTTTTTTTCATTTTTAATGCTTGTTTATAATCATTTGTTGCAATATTTTTATGATGGCTTCTTTAAAATATTTGTTAGATAACTCTAACCTGTCATTTCAGTATTGGCACCTATTAATCGTCTTTGTACACTCCATTTGAGGTCTCCCTGGTTCTGAGTTCAAGGAGTGATCTCTAACTGAAACACTGACATGTTTAGTATTATATTGTAATACCCTGGCAGGAAGTTAGGGTGCTTCACTGTACCTTGCATGAAAGTCTGGATTTACTTGGGGTCTTTGCTGGCACACATGGGAGGTGGGAGAAGGACCACGGTATTTTCTGTGCTGTTTAGCTGGAGTAGTTACGGCCTAAATGTTTTGTCTTGGTAGGCTGCCCCTTTCTTGAGCTTTGTTTAGAGACAGTATGTTTTTGTTGAGGCATTTTTTTTGTTTGTTTGCACAGTTTAACAATTCTTGGCTTCTGCAGTATCCCATCAGGGATATTTAAGGCAAAAATAAACCCCAGGAAATTCACCATGTTGTTGCTTAGGTCTATTTTTGCAATCTATTGCAAATTAGCCAGCTACAGTTTCATGGATGCTGACCAAACACATAAGACTTGAGTCAAAGGCCTAACGAATTTCATAGTTATCAGCATATTTGCATCTTCTCCTTGCATCCAAAGAGTTTAGTGGCAATGATCCATGGGCCCAGACGGATACCTGCAGTTGCAGTGGTTAGCAGTTCAAGAAAGGATCCCTGAGCTGGGGGAACCAGACTTGAATTCTTGCTCTTTGCTCCAGAAAAATACAGTGTATCTTCTAAGGCTGTTAATTATAAACTTCCTAGGGAAAGTTACCCAGAGCAGAGAGGGCAGTCAGTGCCTGTGCAGGCTCTTCTTAGGTGGGAGGTTTCATTATCATCCCATTTTTGTTGTTTTTCTTTTCCTTCTACCAAGGTTTCATGAATACAATACTAAGTCCAAAGTGCAAATGCAAATGAAGTTGGTTGTTTTTTGTATTTTAAAGGTTTTTGGTTATTAAGGTTTTGGTTTTAAAGGTTTTAAAAGGTTTGGTTTTAAAGGTTTTGGTTAGCCAAAAAGTGTTTCTTGTGTAAGGTGATACTTAGTATACAAGAAATTCAGTCACTGACCTAAGCTACTTAAACTGCAAGGCTTTTCTGTTGATTTCCAACCACCTTAGGTATTCAGCTATAAATGGCTGTATTTTTTTCTGGTGCTGTTTTTTTTCCCCCTCCAGATATTCCCTAGCTCCCAGTTTCAGTGAACGACAATGACTGTGGTCATCTACCATCTGGGTCAACTTAAGTCTTCATTAGCCTACAGGAGTCAAACTCCCTAAGGCCTAGGACTTTTTATGATCTTGGAACCCAAGAGTTCCTTTGTTTCAGTCCCAGACTGCCTCTGTGTTTCTGCTCACCCTATCTCTGTTTTTCATTGTGGCTACGCTTTTCAGTTATTATTAATTGTGCCTTGTTCATGTATTATCTATGCAGTTGAGGTAGAAGCAGAATTCAAGACCAGTGCTGACAGTGCCATTTTATCCTAGAATTTTGTTTTACTGTTCTCATCAGGAACAAAGCATAGATTTTTACTTTTGGGGGAAAAATCCAAAATCATCATCTCATTAGACATGATGATATAATTATTGCAAATTAGGCATAAAACTATACCTAAATAAATATGCTAAGTAATTTCCCTTAGTAATGTACTATTGAATGTCCTATTTAATGGAATCCTTTCAAATGTTAAATATCATCCTTGGATTTCTTTTTATATAACTTGTGATTTTCCTTTGTGTATTTCTGTTTAAAACAGAAACCCTGCTGATTTAGAATTATCTATTCAAATGTTAATCCATAAACAGATATATATTGATTAATTTTTACATGCTTAGCAGTTTACAAAATGTGAACAATTAATATATATACACATAAATGGATTCCTGTCCTCAAGAAACTTACAAATTTTTTTACCCAAAATGTAAATTTTCTGATTATTACATAACAGGCAAATCGGGAAGATCATAATTATACATTTTTACAGGTCTTAACATGTCCAATCTTCCCTTTGTTAAAAAGTCTATAATGGTTTTAAGACTTAGAAACATTTTAACCTTATATCTCTGGACAGTATGACAGCCAAGTATAGATAGGGCCATGCAATGTCTGTACCATTTTGCTAAACAAAATAACATACTGTAGTACTGGAGTAATCTCCCCGTTGAACCTTTGGTCTCTAGATGCCTCACTGTTTCCTTTTCCTCTTTAAACCTGTAAAATTTAGACCATGTTAGCAATTCTCCTATAGTATTGCCATGAAAATAATATATAATCATTGAAACAAGTGGCTTTTTCAATGAGCATAAATTTTATTTCAAATCTTCTCTCCTAAGGACTTGCTTTCTATGCTAATGTATGGGAGTATTTAATATGTATAATAGGAAAATAAATTACATGTCTCTTCTGTTTTCTACTGAAAATAGGAAAATGGGAAATACCGATAGCATGTTTTGATGTTCATTTTATCTGATATGGGGCTATTATCAATGCAGAAAATCAGAATAAAAATGCCAAATATAATTTCTCAAAGTTTTAGTTTGCTTTCCTCTGTTATTATCGGTTCACAAAAGATATCAGGCAACAAAAGACAGTATGTTCCAAAGATAATAAAAGATAATTCAACAGATTAGTTGAACTTCCACAAGTATAAGTACATCTTGCAATGTTCTCTATCATGTCAGACACCACTCTCTATTTGCAAACTTTATACTTGAAATCCTATAATAGTCCTCTATTTATGTATGATATTTTAAGTCAAGTAAAACAGGTCTTTCAGGGGTTAAAGGAAAAAAAAAAGTAAAGGGAAGAAAGGGTTTAGAGGAGATTGGCATCACTTTTACCTGGAATGATTTGATTACATATGCTCACTTATTCTGACTGGTTTTATCTAGAGGTACATCAGCATCATTTGACAGTATAAAATTATGAGACAATATAAAGTACAGACATAATATTTATATGCAGTACACACACATACCGATCTTGTTGGTGTAACACTTTAGGAATCTGAAATCACCAAGATATTGTTCTATTGTCCTATTTCCTTATAAACAGAAATTATAACTGAGGTCAAGTTATGTGAAATATCATTATCTATATGGTCCATGCATAATTTTAAAACTCTTTGTTAGGCCAGTTCTCTTGTACTGCTGTCTTACAAAACACAATACTATAATTGCTTGTTTGTAGACGAATCAATAAATGGTATGTAGGATAACCTGGGCACAAATGAGGCCTCTTTGTCTGTGTGTGATTTTATATATTCAATTTAGTAGACAATTAATTGGAAAAAAAATACGCACACACACGCTGTACATGCAAAATATATAAATTCAAAATTGAATAAAAAGAGAAGAAAGCAGAATTGATCAGAACTGTGTGGTCAGTTCACTTGATTATCCACATGGATGGACTACAGCCAAATTAGCTAAATTAGCTAATTAGCTAAATTTAGCTAAATTAGCTAAAAATTTCAGACTGATCATAAAAATATCAAGTGATAAAAATTACTTAATAATTTCTCTACGAAGGATGGGATATAGTGTGGGCTGGAATAAAATGAAATGAAAGCAGATACTATTAACCAAGTTGGGACAAGTTCAGATGAATTTCACAATGTATAGTTTATGACTGTGGCCCTGCACATGTTTGGAAGGTAATTCTAATCATTCTATGTATAGACTTGTACTAATTAAGGAAGTTCAATGACATCAATTCAATGTACTTCTAAAGTTAAAGGTCAAGTAAATTCTAAATATTATCCAATAGGTATTACACACTTTAAAAGCAGCGTAATTGTGATAGGTAGTTTTATATGTTAATACAGCTTTGCCATGTTTCCCAAATATTTGCTCAATTGTCATTATTGATGTTTCTGTAAAAGATGCTTTTTGGAAGAGATAAATATTTAAATAGGTAAGCCGATTACCCTTTATGATATGGATGTGGGTGCCTCATACAATCAATTGAAGGCCTTAATAAAACAAAGACTGTCATTCTCTGAGCAAGGAGTTATGCCATCAGATGGTCTTTGGGCTCAAACTCCAGTTCTTCCCTGCGAACCTACCCTCCAGATTTTGGACTTACTAAAACCACACATTACCATGATCCAGTTTTTAAAAATATCTCTCTCTTACATATGTTCACACACACACACACACACACACACACACACCCTGTTGGTTCTATTTCTCTAGAAAAACCTTAATATAGATTATGGTACCAGGAACTGGGGTGCTGCTACAACAAGCATCAAAATATGTGAAAGAGGCTTTGGAACTAGGTAATGGGTAGATGTTGGGACAGTTTGACAAAGCCTAGACTATTTACAAAGACTGTTAGTAGAAAACGACGGTATTAAAGGTGCTTCTTGTGAAGCCTCAGATGGAAATAAGGATTATGCTATTGGACATTGGATGAAAGGTGATCTTTGTTAAGAAGTAGCAATGAACTGAATTGTGCTGGACTGTTTTGTGGAAAGTAGAATTTGTAAGAGATGCAGCTGTATATTTTGCTAGGAATTTAGAATGTATTGAACCTTCAGCCTGCTTTCTCCTCACTGCTTATAGTAAAATGTGAGAGGAGAGTTATGAACCTAAGAAATTGTTAAGCAAAATGGAACCCACCTTCAAGATTTGAAAAGCTCTCAACTGATGCATGTTGCAAAAAATAAGAAAGCAAGTTCTGAAGAGCACACCAAACTTGTGCTTGTATAATCAGTTGATAAAGAGATTATGTATAGGATTCATGATTTAATCAGTCTTCTTATCAGAAACCAAACATAGAGTTGTACCAGCAGCATCAGTAGAAATCCTGCAAGTTTAGACTAAAGGAGGCAGAGATGAGACAAAATGAAGGAAGACTGTTGGACTTTTCTCCTCTTTAGTTCTACCTCCTTTCTACTCCCCACTTCCTACTATGGCCCCACTGGGTTTCAAAGTAGAAGTACCACTGTGGTTGCTCAGAGGACAGAGCACTGAGACGGAAAGAAAAGATCATTCTCCATCCTTCAAATCTATGGAATTCATCCTGCTAGGTTTTGGATTTGCTTGGTTCCTGTGACCCTTTTTATCTTTCCAATTTCTTCCCTTTGGAATGGAAACATCTATCTTACACCAGTGCTACTGGTGTATTTGGAAGCATATAACTTGTCTGGTTTCCCAGGTGCACAGTTGGAGAGGAATGATAAGGAAGGATGAATCATACCTTAAGTCTCAACTACATTTTAATTTAGATGAGATTGGGATTGAGCATTGATGGTGAAATGGGTTAAGACATTTGTCTTGTTGGGATGGGGATGAAAGTCATTTGCATGTGACACAGACATGAATTTTGGGGGTCCTGAGTGTGGAGTGTTATGGGCTCAATTGTATTCCTCAAAGTTTAGTTAAAGCCCTAACCCCTAGTACCTCAGAATACAACTGTTTGGGAGAGAGGGCCTTTAAAAAAGTGCTTTAGTTTAAAAATGAGGCTATTAAGGTAGGCTCTAATCCAATCTGACTGGTGTCCTAAGAAGAGAAAATTTTGACACATGAAGAGACAAGACAGCAGGAATGCACACATAGAAAAGTCCATGTGAGGACACTACAAGGAGACAGCCATCTGCAAGCCAAGGAGGGAAACCTCGTAGGAAACTAACTCTGCCAACACCTTGATCTTGGCTTTCTAGCCATCAGAACTGTAAACAAATTTCTGTTGTTTAAGTCACCCAATCTGTGCTCTTTTGTAATGCCAGCCCTAGCAAACTATAGTAATCATCCTAACATTGCCAGAATGGTCAATATAAACTTACAAACTTCCAAGAATCCCTTGGTTTCAGGACTCGCTTGCTGGCAAAGCTCAATAAGAGATAAGGACTTCAACATAAATATAGAATTGATTGTATTAAAATTTTCCCAGCTGAAGCTTTTGAATGAGTATACACTTAAATCAGGCAGTTCTAAAGTTAGCTACACTCTCTAAGAACTTGATGTGGAAACTATCAGTTTATACAGTTGACAAAAAATGTCAATGAAGTCATTGCCTCGACTAAAAGCTTTCATTGTGGGAGATTATAGAAGATTAATATTGAGGGATTGGCATATTTGCAGTACCTCTCTAACCTTTGAGTCAAGCCCTGCTGAGGACAAAGGTGGTGTCCAAGAAAGCATCACTTAAGTTTACAAAAGAAGTTAAAGAATGCATTAATCATTAACTTACACAGGACCAGATTTCTGAGATTACTCAGCTAAGCTTTTTCTTTAGTTTCCTCTTCCCTCACTCTGAGTCACATAATTGGGCAAACTCTATACATAATTCTTCTAGTGAATTGTCAGTAAGAACTATCTTCCTGTGGAATCTGCCACAGGGATTTTACATGTCTCAAACTTTAAAATTATTTTGGCAGCTGACAGGGAGAGTGTATAAATGAGAAATGAAATACAAAGTTGAATACTTCAAAAGATCAGGTCATTCTAATCAAAATTAAAGGAAGAAAATTGCAGATATTTAACCTCCTTTGAGGCATTAGGATAAATTCCATTAAATAATTTTAGTAATTCAGCCTTCTTAATGCTATTTAATTTCTTCTTCCTTATAGTGTCATTCACCTAGTCCATGTTTTTAATCATCTCATAACTTTCTTTTCCTAGTCTTATCAATTTTCTAGTTTTTACCACCGTCTATTTAAGGCATCTTAATATTGTCTCTATCAATTTCACATTTATCATCAATAATGTATTAGGAATTCCACATAGTAACTTGAAAGCTTTTTCAAGCTCAGTTTACTCACTTGATAAAACATGGGAGGAAGAGTAGCAGGTGTGAGGTGAAACCAATACTTGTCAAATAACACTAGTACATGAAAGGAGTTTTGTGTCATCTGACTGATGGAATTTATTTACAATGACTAAAAAGTATTAAAACTCAAAAACTGAAGATAAATCTGATTTCATGATGATAACAAGAATCACTGACTTGTTTTGGAAGGGAAAAATGAGGCTATTTTTGTGGACCCCATATGGAAATAAAAATATACATGTGAGGGTTTTTCTAGTAGACAGCTGAAACAGAACTCAGGAGGCCTGGTGGTATAAAAGAAGAATCATTTACTTTAGGGTAATAGTTGAAACACAGAATCAATAAAAAAGAACAGATTATCTGGGTTTACAGGTACATGTACATTAGTCACTATTATCAAGAAGAGAGTGGAAGCATAGCCTGTACCTACTGTGGAAACACAAAAAGGAAAAGGTCATGGAAGTTGTATAATAGGATTATTTCCAACAGCCAGAATAGGATAAACTACCAAGAACTCTATGATCAGTAGTATAAAGTACTGTGAAATTGTCTCAAAGTGGGGTTACGAGGGGATCCAGTGGATTTTAAAATTAAAATGAAAATGGCAAAGTTCAAGAAAACAGAAAATCAGTTTCCTGACAAGAGACTTGTTTTAGGAAAGAATAAAGGGGAACACACGTTTTTACTGCATGCAGACTCCTTAGTCTTAACTTGCCAAAAAGTAGAAAGGAAAACAAGTTCATAGAGGATGACCAAAAAAAAAATTCTTCATTATTTTCTGCATTTTGTAGGATATGGATTATATCCTGGGGGTGTAGAGAAGGACATCTGATTAGTTACAAAAAGCAATGTCTTATCTATAATTCTAAGGGGGTGGTATTAGTGTTTTCTATTACTACATTTCTCTATGATTTTCTTCATAAGGACATACATTTTTAGAAATCCTCTTTGTTAATAGAGCAACATATCCTCATTTAAGTTTTCTATAAAATAAAAAATAAAGATGGCAAAATAATTATGATTTCTTATTCATTGAGAATGTCTACTTAAATTAATTAGCATGAATATAAATTAATGTGTACCTTGAGTGATTTTCTAATAGGACTAATGATTTGGGTACTCAATTTATGCAATTAATTTATGCAGATAATAAATAGATAAGGTCTTCATTAAATGACTAAACAGAAGTTAAATCATAAGTAAATGTAAACTATTAAATAAATATCTTTATCCTTAGTGAGGGACTTTATTAGCTTTAATACATTTAAAAATAGATGAATATGAAAAAATTAAACCATGTAATGAAATGCTTAGTAATTTTGTTATTTTGAAATTTATTTATACAAATAATTCTAAAATTTACTTTAATCATTTCATCTCTTACTTTTTTGGTCAATAAATATAATATCTTTAATAATGTATAAGACCATTTGTTTTAAAACTTCCATAATTTAGATTATCAAACATTTGTTTCCTACAATGTTTTTCTTACCAACTTCAGAAAATATTAATGAATCTTCTTGGTTATATTCACATGAAATAACCTTGGGCTGACAGCATAATACTGAAAAAAGGCTTTTAAAATAATATCAATTTTCCATAATACATCATGCATGGTGTATGATAATAAGTTGCTCTACAAAACAATTTTTGATGTGATCTCTTTTCTTTCATACCTTTTAAAGTTGATGCATCATCAAAACATTTTGTTTTCTTATGCGTTTCAAAAAAAGAAGCTAAAAAAAATCTTCTGACCTTCTCTGCAATTGGCTGAAACTTTCATGCCTTTCATTCAGGTCTCCATTAGTCAAAAGTGGTTTTAGCTAGCTGTACTCAAGCATTTCAGTCAATTACCAGCTTTTATCTTGTTGTTATCATAAAGGGCCATTTCTTTCCTAAAATGGTCAATTAAGTTCATGAAAATAAATGGTGAGGAATATACAATTTGTTAGCCGTACTGTCAGGAGTACACTGGTCTTGGGGGAAAAACATTTCAAAGGATTTTTTAATGAATAGAAATAGCTTTCATCAGACTAGATGTTTGTTCCTATTTCTTTTTTCTCTGGCCACAATTCACAGTTAACAACGCAGTAATTGAGTATTTTAAAGCTCTTAAAATATATACCGTATACTTAAAGAAGGGTCCCATGTTTTTGCTTAACGACTCCACTTGTTTCCATTTGTATAAAGTGCATTTTAGAATCAATCGAGGTAGTAAGTTTTATTTGAAAAGCATCAGGAAAAAGTTTGTTTTTTAACCTGGGAAAAATGTGATAGGACAAGCACTTGGAAAAAAGTAATAAAAAAAATATATACTCTAAGTATACAGAAATATTACAACAATGAATGAAAAACTTGAAAATAAGAAAAAAAGTGTAGCAGCTCCTAATTTGCATAATGATGTAACATTATAGATGCACATTACCATTTTCCATAGTCTTGAAAAGTAGACAATCACTGAGTGATATAACTTAATGAGCAGGTGTAATTAATACACATGTTTAGAATCAGGAACACAGTAACAGAAGGTGATTATTTTCTCTAAATTAAATAACTGCTTTTTTCTATTTTTTATTTTATTTTGACTATAGTGACCTGATCTTTGGAAACTTTCAATTTCATATCTTATTTCTCATTTATACTTTCTTATCAATTGCCAAGTATCTCCCTGAATAAAAATGTAAACATTTGTTTTGCATTAACTTTCCTTGAATGTGGAAAATAATCACGGTCACGACCACTGATACCTTGTAGATTGTAGGCAAAATGCTAAAATTTCAACTCTTTATCTTCCAACTTAGTAATGCTGCAAATATTTTATCCCCAGGAGATAGACAAGGTTTCAGAAAAGAATGATTGATTAATCAAAGACCAGTGCAATTTCATCAATGTAAATGGCTTCAAAGGTATTTAATTATACTTTTCGTTGCAAAATTTGACTTCATTTCTCCTTACTAAGCGGTTTTATATTCTATTACAAGATTTCCACAAGTAGAATATATAGGGTGAAAGAGAAAGAAACACACCATGAGGAGATGTTGGCAAACACAGATCATACACATAAAGAATGTATTGATTCAACCTTCACCAAAAAAGGCATTTCTTCAAGTTAAGGACAATCTTTAACTCATCTATATTTATATTGTAAAGTATTGTCTCAAAAACAATGGACAACAATAATACTACCACAATCCAGACCTACTTTAAATTTACAAGTTAGTCCATTTTTTATTTTATTTACTATTTTAATTATCTAAATAAATTAGTTGCAAGCATAAGAGTCTTTCCATTTATTAAAGCATTTACAGAAAATAAAATACATTGTCTTCAATCATCCTTCTACAATACCCCTGAATTATCCCTAATCTATTAAAGAGATACATACCATGGCACAAGAGAAAATACTACAGTTTAGCTATTTGGCCAGAGAGCGTGAAAGAAAGTAGTGATACTTCATAAAGTTGACTGGTCATCCAAAACTCAAGATATGAAACCAGAAATATTGGAAATAAGCCATACCTTTTAAAAAATTATTCTTGCACGTAGATTTTATTATTGACTTCACTTTAGTCCTTCAATGTTATGTAATTCTAAACAAGACTAAATCCCCAAGATAAAATTATTTATAATTTTTCCATAAATGCTAATGGTTTATATATATTTATTAAGAACTAATTCATGAGTGATATTTTTGTTTGTTTTTGTTTTTGTTTTTAATAAACAGATAAAAAAAGAACTAATTTCATGGAAGCCAAACATTCACTTCTGACATTTTCAATTTGGCTGCTTTAACTCAGTGTTTTAAAATGTTGGTTTCCTTTTTTCATATATCCAAAGAAAGATTTGCAGTTAGATTTCTGTGACCTAAAAATATTAATTTACCAGGGCATCTGGGTGGCTTAGTTGATTAAACATCTGCTTTCGGCTCAGGTCGTGATACTGGCGGTCCTGGGATCAAGCCCCCATGTCCAGCTCCCTGCTCAGCAGGGTGTCAGCTTGTCCCTCTCCTTCTGACAGTCCTCTGATGCCCATGCTCTCTCTTACTCTCTCTAGATCAGATAAATAAATTAATTTTTTAAAAAATACATTAATTGAATGCTTGTTTTATTTTTGAGTTTGATCTTATTCATTATTCTACCTTAAAAAATTGGAGGCTTTAGGGTGTCTGGGTTAAAGCCTCGCCTTTGGCTCAGGTCATGATCCTGGGATCTGGCTCCCTGCTCAGGAGGGATCCTGCTTCCCCTTCTCTCTCTCAGCCCACCTCTCTGCCTACTTGTAATCTCTGTTAAATAAATAAATAAAATCTTTAAAAAAAAAAAAAAAAGATGGAGGCTTTGAATCGGATGTTTGCAGTATCCATGTCAAATGATCGTGACGGTACATTGAAGATGTGATGTGTTTAAAACATATTTAAATAAAAATTTCTTGGGGCGCCTGGGTGGCTCAGAGGGTTAAGCCTTTGCCTTCAGCTGAGGTCATGATCCCAGTGTCCTGGGTTCCAGCCCACATCAGGCTCTCTGCTCAGCAGGGAGTCTGCTTCCCCTCCCCATGCCTGCCTGCTTGTGATCTCTTGCTCTCTCTCTCTCTGTCAAATAAATAAATAAAATCTTTAAAAAAATTTTTTTAAATAAATAAAAATTTCTCATTTTAGGAGAAATGCCTGGTACATTTGTGTATACAATTGAGTTTCACTAAACCTATATTCCTAAACAATTATAAACTAAAAGTGGGGAAGAAATAGCTTAATGTGTTTAGTTACATAACTGGGACAACTAAAATGGATTTCCTTGTTAATGCTTTGTTCCATGTAATGATTTGTAAATAAAATATAAGGATTTTGATTTTAAAAGTGATATGTTTTTCCATGTGTGCTTACTGTGAAAAAAAAGTGAAATAATTGATGCTGAAAAGGAAGCTTAATAATTAAAGATTTTCTTATCATATATCATAACCAAATATCTTACTTTCTTTGTACCAGTCTCAACAGCTATCTATCTATCTAATCTAGCTAATCTATCTAGCTAATCTATGTAATTACCTATTGCATCAAACTTCTATTAGTATTTGAAGAATAAAATGAGAAGAAATAGGGAAAGGCTCATAGTCCCTAGAAAGTAACAGATTGGAGAAAAAAGTTAGCCCACAAAGTCACGTGATGTGTGGATACAGAGGATTTTTGAAAAATCTCAACTTTATTAGGGGAAATATAAAATTAAGGAAGAGTCAAAAGTGCATCCAATTGTTCTCCCACCCCATCACTGCAATCTCATATTTCATCATGAGGAAAAAAATCACATTAACAAATGGAGTTTAAGGAAAAGGACAATGAGATAAAAATCCCTGTAAATCCATTATTTGGCAATGCAAATTTATACAGTCATGAAACACAACTTCGCAAAATTGCAATATATTTATGCACTTAAAAATTATTATTTTTCTTTAAAATATTCAGTGTGGCTTAAGAAAGTATCCACAATATAAAGACACTGGTCAGATTGGAGTAAAACCCACCTGTATGACCTCATTTAATGTTGATTCTCTTTTTAAAGGCCGATCTCTAATACAGTGCCAGTCTAAGATGAGGGTTGGGACTTTAATATATGAATTCTAGGGAGTACAATTCAGTCACTCCACAATACATACATACATGTGTGGATTGAGAGGTTAGGCACTGACTCATTTTCATGTGTCTCAAGGATTTACTTTCCCTTCAGTTCCAAATCTTCCCAGTTGAAAGCCTACTTGGATCTTTAAGTGTAAGGTATGTAGGTATGTAGGTATGGATGTATTTAGAAGGCTTTATTTCTAAGCAATCTCTACGCCCAGTATGGGGCTCAAATTCACAACCCCAAGATAAAGACTCACATGTTCTTCCAATGAGCCAGCCAGATGCCCCTAAGTATAGTTTTTAAAAGAGCTGGAGAAATAGCAATGTGCTGTATCAAAGCAGATACAAGATGCCTATCATTAATTTTTAAGTTAACTTTAAAAAATGCTGAGAGTGTAGTGCTACTGACCCAATGCTTGAAACATATAGGAAAATATCCTGGTCAGTCACTATGTGGACATCCCAAAGTTGCATTCTTACTTTGGCCAAGGGTCATCGCTATGGCTCTAGACATTCCATTAATAACCAACAACTGGGGAAAAAAAAACAAACAGACCTGCTCTCGTATATGTACAGGTTCTAAAATAAAATTTTATCTTAAATATACAAAACAAGTTTTAAAGAGAAGATTAGAAAAAGGTTTAAAAGAAACAGGGAATATTCAGATTTTCTATAGATAAGATTTTAAATGATTATGTTGCCATATTATACTTTCTAAATTTTCCATAGAATTACTGTTTTATTCAGAAAATATTAACATTTCGACAGCAAATTTTATGGAAATTCTTTATCTAGTCTTTATGCCTGAGAATTTGACATCTCCCTTCTCTACAAATCCCCTTACCATTTTTAAAAATTCCTCTCTATATTGCTTTCAAGCTGATACCTGGATCTACCTATCTTTATTCTTTCCCTTTCTGTGTAAATCACAATCATAATCATGAGGAATCTGGTATTATCTGTTTTATATGGATACCTTTGTCTACTATGCTTGAAATCTGTTTTAAGGATTATTTTATGAGTAAGAAACATTGAGGAAACATAGTTGAAGTCAAGAGTTAATTAACAAAGGTTTTGTTTTGTTTTCCTTTTCTTACAGAAATACACACTACAGCATGCATGTTTGGGAAGATCTGTAGTTGTACAGGTTTACTTCTGCTACTCACCCTATCCTCACTCAGTGTTAATCACTGAGAAAAATCAAGCTGGATTTACCTCCTGTATCTCCTGTTATGGCTAAAGGACTGATTCTTAGGAGAGAGAGAAAGGTGAATTTACTCTATTTACAGGGCTTAAGACCTGATCTGGCCATCAGGAAAGCCTACTGCTTTTACCAAACTGAGGCTAGAAAAGGGTTACATTGCCCTCATGTTAAAATATTTTTTTAACTCTAGGGTGCCTGGGTGGCTCAGTGGGTTAAAGCCTCTGCCTTTGGCTCGGGTCATGATCCCAGGCTCTCTGCTCAGCAGGGAGTCTGTTTCCTCCCCTCTCTCTGCCTGCTTCTCTGCCTACTTGTGATCTCTGTCTGTCAAATAAATAAATAAAATCTTAAAAAAAATTAAAAAAAATTTTTTAACTCCCCATTGCCTGTGGGATAATGTGGGAACTCTTCCATGACATACAAGTCAATATATATGGCTCCTGCCTATCTTTTCTGTGCATTTTCCATTGTTCTCCAGCACACATGAAATGTTGCAGTCTTGATGCATTTCTATTCTGTGTTCTAGCCTTTTTCTAATCCCATGTTTTGCACTCAGAGTTTAGAGTGAATTTTCTCAAGTTAGGTCAAAAGTTACCTGTTCCATAAATATTTCCGTGGTTCCTCCTATTCCATCACAGTGAAGGACATCATCTTTGTGCATCCTTAAAAGACAGTGTTCTGTTCTAGCATTAATTATAACACACTTTAAGTTCATGTATATATTGCTCCCAATAATTACATGAGGCCAAGGACTTTGTTTTATTATTTCCCTATCACCAATGCCCAGCACAGAGTTTGCTGCATACACTATATTCCTTAAGTTTGTGGTCACTAAATCAGTATTTAGGTATACTTATATACTTAAAGTATTTAAGTATATTTATAAATATTCCATCATGACAACCAAGAGATATCTAGCAAGTAAGAATTTTAATGAAGGGACCACAATGGATAAATGGACTCCTCAACCTCCCTTCTCCCATGGATATACTCAATGTACAGGCACACAGGAAGCATTCCCTTCTGAGGGAGAGTCACAAACTAGCTGACTCCTCCTGTACACTGGACAATTTAAAAAATCTACATTATAGTGGGTAATAAAGGCTGAGACACACTCTCATCATAAACCCTGTCCCTGCACAACACTATTAGTCAGGAAGGAAAGGCACCTCCCTACTTCTCCTTGAAGAGTTAAGGGTTTACACAATACCTCTAATACCCCAATTTTTAAGGTTCCCACCCGAGATAGACCTTCGAAACATCAGACTAAGAACCAACAAGGCTTGTCAAAAATCCCACAGCACAGTGGCAAGTAAAATAGTAGTTCTAAATGAATGCATGACCATTCACCATGGCTATCCCACCTGAGCTATCCCAACAGGAGAACAGGCAAAAATACCCACTGTGCAGGACAGAAGGCAATCAAAAACACTGTCCAACACAGCTGGCCTTGAGAATCAAAGGAGAAATTATTTTCCAGGCAAACAAAAGTTGAAAGAATTAATCACCAATAGGCTAACCTGACAAGTAATGTTAAAGGGGGTGCTTCAAGTGGAAATAAAAGGACATTAATTAGTAATATGAAAACATATGAATGTATAAAAGTCACTGGTAGGTAAATGGATAATTTGATACAGAAATTTTAGAGATGTTGTGTTGGTAGATATAGGACTTAAAACTTTAGTAATAGAGATTAAAGAACAAAAGTATAAAACATCACTATAACCAACAATTTGTTAATGCATGCACAATATAAAAAATGTGAATGTTATCATCAAAAATAAAATGTGAGAGGAGAATGGAGAATTGTATAACTTTTGTAAGTATTCAAAGTTATCAGCTTAAAATACAGTTTTAACGAGATGTTTTATGTAGCGTTATAGTCATCACAAAGCCAAAAATCTATATTCAAAAGGAATTAAAGCATACCACTGTAATGAATAATCAAATCACAAAAGAATAGCACAAAAGAGAAAGAAAGGAAGCACAAAACATCCAGAAAACAATAAATGGGAAAAGTAAATCCCTATCATCAATTTTTTCAAATGGGAAAGGACTAAGTTCTCCAATAAAAGACAAAGAGCGGCTAAATGGAAAAAGGATATACACAGATTTAAAGTGAAGGTATGAGAAAACATATTCCATGCAAATGGAAACCGAAAGATGGGTAGGTATATCAGAAAAAACAGACTAGGCCAAAGACTTTATAACAAGAGACCAAGAAGGTCATTATATAATGCTAAGGGGGGCCAATTCAGCAAGAGAAATATATCAATAGTAGGTATTTATGCATCCAACATCAGAACACCTAAATATATAAAGCCTATAGAACACCTAAATATATCTATATATATATATATAAAACAGATCTGAAGGATGAAATAACTAGCAATAATAGGGGGCTTCAATAACTCAATTTCAATAATGGATAGATCACTCAGAAAATTTATAAGGAAACAATGGACTTAAATTATGCTTTGGAGAAGATGGATCTAAGAGAGATAGACACAACCCTCCAGCCAAAAGCATAAGAAAACAAAATTTCTGAAGCACACCTGGTACATTCTCCAAGGTCATGTACCCAAGACAACTCTTAGCAAATTTAAGAACACTGAAATCCTATCAAGCATCTTTTCAAACCACAATGGTTCAAAACCAGAAGTCAAATCCAAGAAGAAAACTAAATTCACAAAATGTGGAGATTAAATAATATAGTTTTATGTTCCACAAGTAAGTGAACATAAAGAATAGCATGGAGGACATTAGGAGAAGGATGAAAAAAATGAAGGCAGGGAAATTGGAGGGGAAGACGAACCACAAGACACTGAGGGCTTCCAGAAACAAGCCAAGGGTTTTAGAGTGGAGGAGGTAGGAGATGGGTTGGCCCTGTGATGAGTATTAAGGAGGGCATGTATTGCATGGAGCACTGGGTGTTATATGTAAAGAATGAATCATGGAACACTACATCAAAAATTGATGATGTGAGGCACCTGGGTGGCTCAGTGGGTTAAAGCCTCTGCATTCGGCTCAGGTCGTGGTCCCAAGGTCCTGGGATCGAGTCCCGAGTTGGGCTCTCTGCTCAGCAGGGAGCCTGCTTCTCCATCTCTCTCTCTGCCTGCCTCTCTGCCTAATTGTGATCTCTGTCTGTCAAATAAATAAATAAAAATCTTAAAAAAAAACTGATGATGTACTGTATGGTGATGAACATAACATAATAAAAAGTAATAATAATTTAAAAAACATTTTTGAACAGGTAAAAAAAGAAATCAACAAATGTCCTGAGATAAACTAAAATGGAAACATACAAAACATATGCAATGCAGCAAAAGTAGTCTTAAGAGTTAGAAAAAAACTCTCAAACATCCTAGCTATATCTCAAAAAACTAGAAAAAGAACAATCTAAGCTCAAAATAGTAAAGGAATAAAGAAAATATTTCAGACTGGAAATACATCAAATAGAGAGAAAAGAGACAGTAGAAAACATTCACAAAACTAAGCTGGTCTTCTGAAAATATAATTAATAAACAAACCTTAGCTAGATTTGCCAAGAAAAAAAAAAAAGAGAGAGAGACCAAATAAATAATAAATGAAAGATGAGATATAACTATAACCACAGAAATACAAAGGTTCCTAAGAGAATACTATGAACAATTACATGTCTCAAAATTGGACAACTTAGGAGAACTAGATAAATTCCTAGAAATCTATGACCAAGACTGAATAAAGAAAAAAATCTAAACAGACCAGTAAATGAAGAGACTAAATCCATAAACAAAAGCCGCCTAACAAGGCAAGGCCATGACTACATGATTTCATTAGTGAATACTACCAGATATTCAAAGAATGAATACTTCCAAAAAGCAGAATGAAAAGGAACTTCCGCATTAATTTTATGAGGCCTCATTATCCTGATACCAAACCCAGATAAGGATACTACTATAGGAAATGAAAGCTACAGGCCAATATCCCAGGTGGATATCAAGATGAAAATCCTTAACAAAATGTTAGCAATCCAATTTCAACAGTACATCAAAAGGACCATATACCATGCTCAAGTGGGACTTATTCCAGAGATGCAAGGATGGTCCAACATTTGCAAATCAATAAATGTGACACATCACTTACAAAATAGAAGATGATAATTACATCATCATCTGAGTAGATGCACAAAAAACACCTGACAAAATAACACAATTTTGAGATTAAAAAAACAACCTTCTTAACAAAGTGACTATAGAAGGTATGTAGAACAACGTTTTAAAGTCCATATATGAGAAGCCCACAGTTAACATCATACTCAACAGTAGAAAGCTCTAAGCTTTTCTGTTAAGATCAACAAGACAAGACTGCCCACTCTTACAACTTTGAAGCAGTATAGTACCTGAAATCCTAGCCAGAGCTAGTCATCAAGAAATGAAAGGCACCCAACTCAGAAAGGAAGAAGTAAAATTATCTGCTTGAAGATGACATCATCTCTAACGTGGAATCCTAAAGATTCCACCTAAAACCAGTTAGAATAAATGAATTCAGTCAAGTTGCAAGATTAAAAAAAAAAAACAACCTACAAATATCACTTATTTCTATACACTAACAATAAACTATCAAAAAAAGTTGTGAAAAATTCCATTTATGATGGCTTTGGAATAAAAAAAAGCACACTTTAGAATAAATTTAACCAAGACGATGAACAATCTGTACACTGACAACTATAAAACACTGACGTAAGAAATTGAAGATGACACATAAAATGTAAATATAATCTGTGTTCTGCAATTAAAGATATTGTCAAAATATCCATTCTACCCCAAGCAATTCACATTCTCAATACAATCTCTATTACAAGTCCAATGTCATTTTTCACAGAAATAGAAAAAATATCCTGAAGTGTATATAGAACACCACAAGACCGTGAAAACCAAAAGCAATCTTGGCAAAGAAGAACACAGCTGGAGGCATCAGACTTTCCGATTTCAAATAGTATTACAAAGCAAGAACCTATTTATGGAAATTAAAAGTGTATTTTATTTTATAGTACTATAAACATATTTTCTCTCCTTTATGATTTTCCTAATAACATTTTATTTTCTCTAGTTTATTCTAAGAATACAGCATACTCTACAGAACATAAAAAATATGCATTAATCATCTGTCCATTTTTTGGGAAAGGCTTCTGGTCAACAGTAGGCTTTCAGTCATTAGGTTTTGGGGAAGTCCAAAGTTATACATGACTGTGCAAGGGGTTGGTGCCCCTAACCTCTGAGTTGTTCAAGTGTAAACTGTATATAGAATCTTAAAAACAAAACAAAACAAAAACTTAAACTTTAGAAATTTAAATTTTTAAACTTAGAACTCAGTTCTAAGATCAATAAATTCTGAACATCTAATGTGTATTAGGGTGACTACAGTTGATACTACCATATTCTATAACTACCAAATCATAAAGGAGAGAAAATATGTTTATAGTACTATACTACAAAATACCTGCATTTAAGTGAATCTGAGCAGATAAACCATGTTATTCAAGGGTCACATGTATAAATGATTCCATGTGGTATTTGTCATTATCTGTCTGGCTTATTTCAGTTAGCATAATACCCTTCAGTTTCATCCATGTTGCAAATGACACTTTTTCTTTAATTTTTAAGGCTAATATTCCACCATATCTATGTGTATGTGTATGTATCCGTGTGTGTGTGTCACATTTTCATTGTCCATTAATCTCCTAAATCTGCGAAATCTGCTAAAGGAGTAGAATTAAAGTGTTCTCATCATAAAGAAAGGTAAAAAGAATTTTAAAAGGTAATAGAAATTTTTAAACCTAAGTCACTGTGGGAAGTAGCAGTTCTTCATCAAGGAATAAAAGAGTAGGCACATTCTTGTGACTTGTTAGGAACTGAAATGAGAAGACAGGGTACCGAACCTGGTTCATTTCACAGACAGAGGCCTCTGTCCTTCTTCATTAATGGCCTCCTTTTGTCCTGTGAAACTCAAGTACTTTTTTCTAAGTCAGAAAACAACAGAGTGAAAATGAGAATATAAACTTTGCTTTGGACATGTGCTTCCATGCCATTAACCCTCTAGTTTTCATAGAATGTGCTCATTCAGTATGACTGGCCTAACCACCCCACCCCCATCAAAGAAGGATTTCACAAGCAAATCACAATTTCAGCATTTTCAAGAATGATTATATAATGTCCATAGGAAATTTAAAAAAAATGGTTAACATTGTACAGATTAGATATATCATAGGCACATTATCACTTCAAAAAAAATTTTTTTTAAGATTTATTTATTTATTTGACAGAGAGAGAGACAACAAGAGAAGGAACACGAGCTGGGGGAGTGGGAGAAGGAGAAGCAGGCTTCTGATGCAGGGCTCCATCCCAGAAGCCTGGGATCGTGACCTGAACCGAAGGCAGACACTTAATGCCTGACCCACCCAGGTGGCCCCAAAAGTAAGATATTTCTTAAAATTATTTTAGAAGATGAAGAAACTTTTTCCCCCAAGACTTATTTTAGAGCTTGTGGAGGGGTGGGAGAGGGAGGAGGAGTAGAGAGAGAGGGACATGCAGACTGAGCTCTAAGCACAGAGCCAGATGGGGGCCCCATGCCAGGACCCCAAGATCATGACCTAGACTGAAATCAAGAATCCAGGGCTTAACCAGCTGAGCGACCCAGGCGTCCCAAGATGTGGAAACTTTTAAACAGAGTATTCTATATAAGTATTTTTTAATTCTCACATTTAAAGTTTTATTCAAAATTTAGTCACTGTAATTGAAAAACACCATGTTTCATTAAAGCATTAAAGATGATTATGTACACTAGTAAATGAAACAGTGAAAATATCTTATCAAGAATTGGATACTATGATATAATTCCTAGAACAAAAAAGTCTATCTCTTATAAAATAGAAAAGAAGTTTGGTAAAAGAAGATTCTGCTGCATTTTACAGGAAAAAAAAAGCTTTTTAAAAAAGATTTTATTTATTTATTTGACACAGAGAGAGAGAGCGAGAGAGAACACACAAGTCAGGGGGCAGCAGAGGGAGAAGGAGAAGCAAGTTCTCCACTGAGCAGGGAGCCCTGTGCAGGTCCTGATCCCAGGGCCCTGGGATCTTGTCCTTAGCCAAAGGCAGCTCTTTAACGGAGCCACCCAGGCATCCCCAAACCTCCACTTTTAAATCAAATCTCTCATCAGTTGAAAGAGAGTTAGTCTATTCCAACTAAATATGTAAGCTGTCATTTTAATCTTAAATTCCTAATGGAAGCAGTCAAGGACAGATTCAATTTTAGCTGATTTCCAAACAATACTTTCAGACCCAAAATTCTGTCCCAGAAATCAGGGGTTAGATTATCTTTCTTTTACCATGTATTCTTCTAAGTGTGGTAGGAAACTCAGAAAACAGTGTTTTTAAGCCATTAAAAACAATGTCACATGTTGCAATATTACCTTTCTATGATATAATGATGTGTTATTAATAACCAGGTAATTGGGGACAGGTTTTTAGTATTTAATCAAATCAAATAATTCTAATAGCTTATATGCTAATATAAAATATCTTAAGGATAACTGCCTCTGGCACTCAACTATCTTCTTCAGATCCCTTAGCATAATTTATATTCCCCCCAAAATCAATCAATCATCAGAAAATCTTGTTGAAATTAAAGGGTAGCTCTTTTTTTTCTTGGCTGCATATCATTTATCTATTTATTAAATCACTCTGTTGAGGTACAGTTATTTTATGAGATCTAGGATTCAAATCCAGATTTCTTTAAAAGTTTTATCTGTTTTAAGTGCTAAATGTCATTTTTTATGTAGAATAAAATTTGAGGCAAATAATTGGTAAATATATTAATTCCTCCCTCCATGTGTGTAGTCTCTCAAAATGTTTCAGCTGTGTCCTGCATGCAGACACTTTTAAAAATTTTGAGTTCAATTTTAATTTTAGATTCAAAATCAGAAACATCATATAGCTAAAATTGAATTGTGGAAATAAAACAGAATCTGAATTTAATTACAATAGGAAGTAAAGCTAGATAAACTGCCAAATTTTATTTTGGATTCTACAAATTATGGGAAATTAAAGGAAAAATGGTCTCTGTATATGACATGTTTATATCAAAAACTTCTAACAATGTGAATTCTAATATAATAAAGAAAATATGGTCATACTTGTTGTATAAAGAAAATCAAGAGTGCTGACAAAAACGGGGGGGGGGCATTTTCAACATTTTTTCATTTCCAGATATACATCAAAGACAGCTAGTTCCTAGGTCCTAAATTATTTAACAATGAGACACAATACTTGTCAAGAGATTCTTATGGGTTTTTTGTTGTTGTTGTTATCAGGGAATTAGAAAAGGAAGGGAGGCAAAGATTATATAAATAGTTCACTCACAAATAATGCAAATACTATCAGCTATTCAACCCATTTCCCCCACCCACCTCCTCTCTGTGACCATCAGTTTGCTCTCTATAGTTAAGTGTCTATTTCTTGGCTTGTCTCTTTTTTTTTTAACCTTTGCTTTGTTTAAGTTCTGCATATGAATGAAATCATATAGTATTTGTCTTTCCTGACTAACTTGTTCAGCATAATATGCATTAGCTCCATCCACATTGTTGTAAATGGAAAAGTTTCATTTCTTCTGTGGCTGAGTAATATTCCAGTGTGTGTTTGTGTGTGTGTTTGTATGTACACAAACATACTCCATCTTCTTTATCCATTCATCTTTCTTCTTTTTAAAGGCATTATCACATAATGTTTTAGGAAAGATTTCATAAATGAATATTCTAATTTTTTGTTTCTATTTCATATTAAGTTGTTTAACACAAAGTAATTCATTAAGCAATCTAAAAATTGGTATCATTTAAAATACCACAGCATGTCATATAAATCTACATATGACCCAGAGCTTGACATATATTAGGTTTCCAACAAATATACATTAAATGAATATGCTAATACTATTAGCTATTAGCTAATATTATTATTAGCTATTAGCTACTACTATTAGCTATTAGCTACTACTATTAGCTACCAGTGCGAATACTATTCTGCTTATTTGTGTGTGTGTGTTGTTGTTGCTGTTTGGTTCATTTGTTTTGATGTAGGGCATTTTAGTATGTCAGGAAATACAGCACCTAGGACTGCTATAATTTTTTACATGGTTTTTAAATGGAATGAGTTACAAAGGTTTAATGCATTCCTGCCTACTCTAAAAAAACTTTTCTTGTCCCTGAAGTGTCTTCACAGAGTTCTTATAGGCTACCTAAAATTGCATTAAAGTCCTGGGACAAAGATAAATGAGGTTCCTGCTCAAGGTACTACAAGACCAATTAGCAGCATATAAAATATAAATATGATCATAAATACATTAAAATAGAGCCTTCTGGAGAAGTAGGTCAATGGCAAATGTTGAAATGAATGAGATTTACAAGGTTAAATACCCCAGAGGGCCATAAAATAATAATTTAGAAGAAAGTACAATGTTATATTTTTAAAATGATATTTTATAACAATTATCTCATCTACAAAAAGATGCCCTCCAAATCCTCAAGTTTCTAAATTAGGCTTACCATCCTTCATTTTCTCACACATGTCTAGGAAAGTACAACACAACTCCCAACATTCTGTAGTCTCAGAAATTTACCTTGTGGGAAAAAATGAATAATGCACTACATTCCTTTCCTCTCAAAAATATTTTTACATATCCATTTATTTTTTTTTCCCTCAGGGAAAAAGTGTGTGCTTTCTACTGAGTCATATTTCTTTCTTTCTTAAGTAAGCTCTATGTGGGGCTTAAACTTAGGAACCTGAAATCAAGAGTCGTATACTCTACCGACTAAGCCAGCCAAACTCCCTGAATTACACTTTTTATGCGTATTTTTTAAAAGATTTTATGTATTTATTTAAGAAAGAGTAAGAGACGGAGTGAGAGATCATGAGAGGGAAGGTCAGAGGGAGAAGCAGACTCCCCACGGAGCTGGGAGCCTGATGTGGGACTGGATCCCAGACCTCCGGGATCATGACCAGCGCCGAAGGCAGTCACTTAACCAACTGAGCCTCCCAAGTGCCCCTTTATGTGTATTTTTATCTTAGTAGAATGTTTTTTTCCATTAACCGACCTTTGCATGTTTGTTTTAAATGTGTGTTTCTTCTCGTTATTAAGTCAAAAGTGTAGCTTATACTTCATCTTCCAATTCTTTATGTTATCACATCTTAGCTATCACAGAACTTAAACACTTCAATGCAGAAGTAACGGTTTATGATAAAAATCAAAAGTGAGAATTAAAAGTACCCCCCTCTTTGAAAAATATCCATTATCCAATAACCAAAGTTCTCCCCCTTCTCTGCACTTAAGATTCACCAATCCCTCTCAGCAAGAACCCATCATTATACCGATTGTCGGTATTTTCAGCAACATCCCAGCACTATACCAATTGTGTCAATTGGTAAACTCAAAGTAAGGAACCTAATATAGAAAGTGATCTATGCTTTGCTCAGTAAAACTGCTCCCATGCAGTTATGGCTCTGACTTGTTTATGCAAGCAATACCTTTAGCCTTCCTTTCCAGAATAAGGCATTTTTTCACTTCTTGAATAAATTCCTATGAGTACAATGGCTGGGGCACATGGTGAGTCAGTGGTTAAATTCTTAAGAATGTTAATTGGGATACAACCAACCATCTCATTCTCAACCATCACTACCATATTCCATACATGTCTTGACTGGAATGTTTCCATAACCTCCCAAAGTCTCTGTTTCTACTCCTGTCCTCCTACTGGCACCAAAACCACCACAGTGATTTCAACACATGAGCCATATTATGGCATTGCTCTAGTAAGAATATTTCAGTAAGTTTCCACCACCGTGATAATAAAACCTGACTTTTCCATCATAGGTCCTTGGCTATCTCTAAAAATTTGCATGCAATCTTCCACAGCCACATTACCTGCTTGCTCTTCCTCAAACTTGTCGAGTGTGCCACAAATTAAGGACCTCCAACTTGCTGTTCCCTCTGCCTAAGTGTACTTTCTCAAGTGTTGTTTTTTTCTCAAGTATTCTTAATACTTATTTTTTCATTTATCAAATTGCTTTTTAAATATTACTTTTTAGTCCAACAACACAATTTAAAGAATATATGTTTCAGTCATTAGCTATGTTTATTTTGTTTTATTTATAGCATTTATTGGTTTCAGCATATTATAGAAACATTTATTTATTTATCACCTGCCATTGGCATTAGGATATAAAGTCCAAGGGCTGAGGGATTTTATTTTCCTTTATTCTTTCCTTTGTTTCTTTATTCTGTACAGTTTCTCTAATACTTAGACCACCTAGTCAACAGTAGGAATTAGAGACCTTCCTTATGGTAACAAATAACAAAGGAAACATCCTATATTTTGGTCCACTTGCTTTTGATCACCACAGACTTCACTGAAGAAAGTAAGAAATGTAAAATATAAAAAAATGTAGTTAAACAATTCAGTGTAGTAGGTGCAAAATATTTTTCTATCATTTTCTCCATGTTCTCATTTTTTAGCTTCTATTCAATGATCATCAATTATAAATACAGATTTGCAACTGGCTCGAATCTTTAGTCTTTATTTCCTTCAGATGAAATTACCTAATAATCCATAACCATGATGAACTAAATATATTCCATTTCCCACACTCATCTCTGACTGGATGAGCATTACTTCTGAAAATTAAGCATTCAGATTTGGGTCCAAAACATTAAAGACCATTAGGGTTATAAGGACACTCAAAACTTCCCTGCAAATCTATCATATTTGTCTTTAATTTTTTTCCTTTGGTAACAGCTATTTCATATAATTTAGAGTATCATCTTATTTGTTGACAAAATAGAAGCCATTAGATTAGATAACTCTTACCTTCCCTTCACCACTTCTTAAAATCTATTCAATAAGCATGTTTTCTTTTTATCAGTCCTATTTCAGAAGAAGAAATGTCCCTAAAACTACCAAAGCCAAAATTTCTGTCTTCTGAATCCTATCCTCCTTACCTTAATCTTTAGATGCCTTTCTTTCTCCATTTCTAATAGATTATTCCTATAAATTTAAAACATATCCTACTATTCATATCCTAAGGTAAAACTAAAAAACCCAGCCACATCTCTTTTGTCTATTACACAAAACTCCTATCTCTGTTCTTCATAACCACACTTTTTGAAACAATAGTCTATATGTACCATCTCCTCAATTCCCTGATTATTCTTAGACATCCTCCAATCTGGGTTATATTGGCCAAGGTGACCAATGATTTCATGTTGTGTAATCCAGTCACCTTTTGTTACTTCAACTCATTCTACATCTTGGTTGATTCTGAGGACTCTTTATTTCATTAAATATTTTCCTCCTTTTGCATCTGTGGTAAGTATCAAATCTTAAATCCCCCCTGAAACGTGATCATCTCATCTCAATCTCCAAGGCCATTTCATACTTCACATGAGCAAATGCAAGTATATATGCCCTCAGAAAGCACACACACAAGCACAACCTCAAACAGATACATGAACTCACACAGGCACATCTCACACACAGTCCCATACACACATGTACATCCCCATATAAACGGACACTCATAGAAAGATGCATATTGGTGCGCATCCATATACATACACAGACACTAACAAAAGACAATCCTATAAAATTATGTGTAACCCTGCATAGTCACTTGTGCACAGGCATTCTCTACCCTCAACTGACACACATGCATTTCCCATACACACTCACGTACATATATACATGCATCATACTTGACACTCAGATACAAGTGCACACACATCCCCTATATGTACTTATTAACATATACACACATGCAAGTTTTACATGCAGACACTCATGTACTCTCAAGAATGCATACTACACATACTTCTTTCAGACCTGGAGTGTGAATGCTCAAAAAATGAAATCGTGAGGACACAGACTAAAAACTCATTTTCAAATGCTGGCTCATTTTCTGAAAGGTCTAAGGCTACTCTTTCTGCACTGCATCCTAATTCATCACCTAAAAACGTCAATCTGGAATTTGTCTATATATTCCCAATTTCTTTGTCACCCACCTAGATATGCCATCGTTTATCTACATCCTAACAGAGTTGCCTATTTTGCCCTATCTATCCTGGATGATTTGAACTGTGTAACTATTTTAGAATACAATTCAGATTAAACAACTCTAACATTTACATTCATGCAATGACTGTCCACCAACTTCTACTTTCATTATTAAAATTAGCCTGTATTGAATACATAATGCTAGCGAGGAAATGATAAAATAGGTACCATCTATCTGATACAACATTTTAAGTATGTTTAAATGTATTCGTTAAAACATATGTAATATAGTTCAAGATAAAAAGGAGTAATATACCATTTAATTCTAATTCCATTTCAGAGACACTGTAACAATTTTAATTGCTATAATGCTATAAATGTTATAATTGCTATAAATGCTATAAAAGAATCATGCACAAAAGTAACATACTGTGGCACTACTATAATATGGCCATTCAAAACAACATAAAAATAACACTAGGGAAATAAACTATGAAGTACCCATTCAACAGAATACTTATATTCAAAGTATTTCAGAATAGTTTTTATTTATATAATCGATGTTCACAATAGGTTAATAATCATAAAATTTTGAACTATAGAGTATAAAATGGGTTTAAACATATTTGCACTATAATCATAGCTCAGTTAAAACTAAAACAAAGAAAAATGCACAAAAGCAGTAACAGTGATAATAGTTCAGTGATTCAATTATTTTAGCTTTCCTTCTCTCTTTTCTTATCATCTGCATTTATCAATATGAGAATATATAAAGGAAAAACCACTTAACAAAAGAATTATTATTTTCCTCTTTTCTCTACCTGATGGCAAATGGAATAAAAGTAGCTCTGGCAATCTCTGGGTCATTAACCTCTTTGTAGTCTTTTTGTAAACTTCAGGTGATTAATTTTTTTTCTAGTCAGGAAAAATAATTTCAGATGCATTATTTATTTCAAAGTGCCTTTTAAATATTGAAAGTATCTTTTATTTATTTGAAAGTACGTTAATCAACATCCTGACTAGAATCAAAGTTCAAAATAGATGCTATTTGAATGGGCATAATTAGGATGGATGTCTATTTCATATACTAACTTCAAGGTGTTACTGGAAATATTAAATGGAAATAATAAGTATATATATGACAGCCAGACCCTAAGTGCCCAATAAAATTAAGAATTCTGTTATCCTCCCATTTTTTCATCACATAATATAAGAAAATAACATTGTCACAGGTTGAGTTCCTTAGACACAGAATCTGAGGTCCTAAGATTTGGGCACAGATCTAGAGTGAAGTTTTCTCAAAAATACTATGAGTCAGGTGTAAAAAAGCAGGGCTGGGCAGAGAAACACTTCACATTACAGCAGCCTAGGCTACCCGCAAAGTGGTGGTAGAGCTGGCATCACTCTTCAGAGTTGTCCCCAACTGAGGGAAGGTCACTCTTCCTAGCCCCCTACTGACCTTCTAAAAATGGAGGCATGTAACCTTGGTATAAGTTGTTCTTCTCAAGCAGGGCAATTAACAGAAGTACACAGATATCAGCCACCAACACTCCTAACAAGTATGAAAAAAAGTGCTTCTATCTTGAAAGGGATGGTAAAGGTTGATAGGTTAAAATGGAGTACAACATGAATTCACTTTTGTTCATTTTACGAGTCTCCTAAAATTGCTAGGCTGAATATAGTGACTACTTCCTCAGATTTCCTAAGGGTATATTCCTACTTTACAGAGATCATTCCTGTAATAAGGAAATATTAAAAATATTAATATTATCCTTCCTACTAGTGTGGAGATCATTGCATATTTTTTGTTGTTGTTGTTTATTTTTTAAGATTTAAGACACAAAGAGAAAGAGACTCCTCAAACAGATTCCCCACTGAGTATGGTGTCCAATGTGGGGCTTGATCCCAGGACCCTGAGATCATGACCTGAACCTAAACCGAGAGTCAGGTGTTTAACCAACCAATGCCCCATCCTCATTGAGTATTTTAAAACAATAGTTTAACTTAAGACCATACAGAAGCAACTTAGAGTATTTGAAAAATAAAAATCACTTTGTCTCACCCCCAGATATTCTGAGTTAGGTTTTTACAGGTAGTAAGATAACACACAATTTTAAGTAGCATTGCTTTTTTTCTGTCTATTTTTTTTACACTCAAAACCAGTTAATTTCTGGAAAAGTAAAAATGGTATGGTAGAGTTGAATGGAGGCAAAGTTGAAAAGTTCCAGAACTGCAGTAGCAATAAGCATAATTAGAGACCACGTTTTGATTTCTAAGTCTATTCTCCAATAAATGAACCCTGAATTCTGTGGAGAAATGGCTGTTTCTATGCAAGGGCACTGAAAATAGAAGAGAGTGGAACATCTTATACTGTCAGAAAGTAAAGAAATGCTAAGGTGATGTAGAAGATGATAATGTCACATTCAAAGAAGTATAGGACAATCTGAAAGATTTCCCAATGTCCAAAATTGGAACAATTTAAGCAACAAAATGAATGTTAGTTTCTGGTTTTGGTCTCAACATGTGAAGAACTTAGAAGCTCTCATTCTCATTCTTTTTTTTTTTTTTAAGATTTTATTTATTTATTTGACCAAGATCACAAGTAGGCAGAGAAGCAGGCAGAGAGAAAGGGAGGAAGCAGGCTTCCCACTGAGCAGAGAGCCTGATGTGGGGCTCGATCTCAGAACCCTGGGATCACGACCTGTGCTGAAGGCAGAGGCTTTAACCCACTGAGCCATCCAGGCGCCCCTCCCATTCTTATTCTTATAAGGGGAAAAAGCTGAACACATTGAACATGTATTATTTTTCCTGAAACTATCAAGAAACTGGCTGCAGGACAGTAACCCCCAAATCTGGAGAGACAGCTAAATACAAAGAGTCAAAGCTGGGGTGCTTGGGTGGTTCAGGTGGTTAAGCATCTGCCTTCAGCTCAGGTCATGATCTCAGGGTCCTGGAATCGAGCCCCACGTCATGCTCCCTGTTCAGTGGGGAGCCTGCTTCTCCCTCTGCTGCTCCCCTTGCTTGTGTTCTCTCCTTGTCAAATAAATAAATATCTTAAAAAAAAAAAAGTCAATGCTTACATCTGCCTACAGATATGAGTAACTACAGAAGAACTAGTATTAACATATGGTAATTTTTTAAGTTACTGGAGGCTGAGTGTTAATGAGACTAAGAATAAAAATCTCTGGATGCCCAAGTCTAGGGAGAGGGGACCACATTTTCGATGGTTTTAACTATAGGAACCAGCTGATTCTCAAGGTAAAGTGCCAATAAAGGTCCTCTGAAGTATCTAGCAGAGGGAAAAGAAACATAATCCTTGTGAATAATTCCTAGCATGTTCTCCATACCAAAGTTCTACTCTCCAAGAGAGAATCTTCTAAAACCTACCCCACTGGAGAAGGGTATTCCTTCCACAGAAGCATGCTTTATCTACCCACCTCATCTAAATGGGAGAACAAGTCAACTCTGCCACTGGAAGAGCCCTTGGGATGGAGTCAGCCCTGATAGAGGTCCCCATTACAAAACTTAAGATTTTTTATTTTTTTATTTATTTTTTTTATTTCTTTTCAGCGTAGCAGAGTTCATAGTTTTACACCACACCCAGTGCTCCATGCAATGCGTGCCCTCCACAATACCCACCACCTGGCTCCCCCAACCTCCCACCCCCCGCCCCTTCAAAACCCTCAGGTTGTTTTTCTGAAAAACTTAAGATTTTAATAGAAGATTATAGAATGCTTCTTATACTTAACAACTGAAAAACATATCAAAAGGGGTTCAGTATAATAACAGTAGATTACAGCTGAATGGGTACTAAATTGCTCTCTCTGAGGAGGAAGACATCTATTCAGAAAAGAATCAGAAACAAGGAAGCCCCAAAGAGGGGTATAGGCAGCACTAAGAGTAATAGTAGACTTCTCTATTTCTACCATTTCCATCCATTTTTGAACCACATCATGCAATGCTCCTTTTTATTCCTGGTAATTTTCCTTGTTCTGAAGCCTTTCTGTTGAAGTACTACAAACAGGACCTAACCACATGCTGTGTACAGG
>PISX010014020.1:0-54570 GCA_004024625.1 Mellivora capensis | reverse complement strand
GCAAAACAGATAATCATATCAAAAAATGGGCAGAAGATATGAACAGACACTTCTCCAATGAAGACATACAAATGGCTATCAGACACATGAAAAAATGTTCATCATCACTAGCCATCAGGGAGATTCAAATTAAAACCACATTGAGATACCACCTTACACCAGTTAGAATGGCCAAACATAGCAAGACAGGAAACTACATGTGTTGGAGAGGATGTGGAGAAAGGGGCACCCTCTTACACTGTTGGTGGGAATGCAAGTTGGTGCAGCCACTCTGGAGAACAGTGTGGAGATTCCTCAAGAGATTAAAAATAGAGCTTCCCTATGACCCTTCAATTGCACTACTCCTGTTATTTTATTAGGAAAATGAGAAGAGTAGTGCATGCTAGTGAGAAACCATTTTACACTGGAAGGTCTGGGATGGCAAATCTGTTGACTGATAGAATCAAGACTCTAAATGATATCAACAAGATGGAACAAAGTGCTAGAACCAACCAGACGGATAAATGTAATCTGACAGGCTCCCTAAAAATAATCAGCCACTTAAGTGCAGGACAGGCTAGAGGATGTCTGACATGGTAGATTTCCAAGGTTACACGTTCAGCTCATTGCTTAGCTCACTCCCCTGCCCTTTCTGGGCAATCTTATCTACTCTGAAGGCTTCAATTACCAGCAAATACCAAAGATGTGACATCTGTGGCCCTGGTCCAGGCCAGACACCTAAACTTGACATGGTCAGCACTGAGCTCATTAGCTTGACCCTCAAACCATCCCACCAACACTATTCATTAGTTGAAGAGTATCACCGTCCACCTGGTCATGGAGTTTTCCCTAGCCAAGTCTGTCCCCATTTCCCACAGGCAATCATTCGCTGCCTTCAGATTCTTCGCAAATATTTCTCAAAATCTCCACTTCTTCCCTGTACTTGGGGAGCAGGTGCTTAGACACTGGATGAATTCCTCCCATCCTTTGGATGTTTTAAATCTATCTTTTCTGTTTTCCTCTTACCAGGAAATTCCAGGTGTCTTTTTATTGTTTCACTTATTTATTTTTAAAAGATTTATTTATTTATTTTAGGGGGAGGGAGGGAGAGAGAGAGAGAGAGAGTATGAACATGAGGAGGAGCAGATGGAGAGAGAGAATCCCAAGCAGGCTCCATGTCCCGCATGGAGCCTGAGGCGGGGCTCAGTCCCATGACCTTGAGATCTGGACCTGAACCACAATTAAGGGTCAGACACTCAACCCACTGAGCTACCCAGGTGCTCCCTGAATATCTTTTTAAAAGGCAAATTTGTTCATGTCATTTCTGAGCGCTCAAGAAAGAAAGTCTGTTAGTGTTGCGCCGCTAGCAGTCAAATCTCTTTCAGAAAGCCCCAGAGTGGGGAATAACCTTACAACCTTGCTGCCTCGGAGTCCCTGCCCTTCTCCATTCCTCCTCACAGATATTATAATTCCAACATGTTGTCTATTTTCTGTGCTTTTTTTTTTAAACACATGTTGGAATACTTTATTCCTCTCATCTTCCTGGAAAATTCATCATTTTCCATTCAAGAACTACTCAAGTATTGTATCCTCTGTGAATCTTTCTGTGATCTGCCAGACTCAGCGAACAATCCCATCTTCCTGCACTTTCCCAGCACTTTTCACTTACAGTATTAATAGCTAGCTTCCTCTACTGAAACTGTCATTAACATGCTATAATCTATCTCTACACCTTTTTTTTGTTATTAATTTCAGAGGTAGAGTTCATTGATTCATCAGTTGGATATAACACCCAGGTCTCATTACATCAAATACCTTCCTTAATGCCCATCTCCCAGTTACTCCATACCCTCTCCTCTATAGCAACCCTCACTTTGTTTCTTATAGTTAAGAGTCTCTTATGGTGTGCCTCCCTCTGCAGTTTTATCTTACTTTATTTTTCCTTCCCTTCCCCTATGTTCCTCTGTTTTATTTCTTAAATTCCGCATATGGGTGAAATCATATGATAGCTTTCTTTCTCTGATTGACTTATTTCACTTAGCATAATACCCTCTAGTTCTGTCCACTTGTTGCACATGGCCAGATTTCATTCTTTTTGATGGTTGAGTAATATTCCATCACACACACACACACACACACGCACACACACACACACACCATTTCTTTATCCATTCATCTGTCAGTGGACATCTGGGTTCTTTCCATTGTTTTGTTTGGCTATTGTGAATTTTCCTGCTATAAACATTTAATCTCTACACTCTTAAATGTAGGCATTTCACTGTCCTGTGAAACCAGTCATTTTCAGATTTGCTTTCCTCACTTTCCTTCACTTCCCACCACACATTCCATCTTTCAATTCTTTGGGATACTTGACGGTTCCTCTCAGTCTGGGTACAGCTTGCTCTTCCTTGGATTGTTCTTGAACTTTTCCAATTGAGTTAGTATTCCCTTCCTTAAAATTCCTCTTCACGTACTGTCTGGTTCTTGCAGGTTGAACCTAATTCTCATTGCCTTATGAGTCTTAAAATAATAATGGTTGTGTTTTTAATATTTTTTAAAATTTTTATCATAAAAATTCAAATAAAAAGTAAAAAATTTTGCCTCTGCCTCAAATACTCAATATCTTTATTTGGAGAAAATAATTTTAGGTATCTGGCTCTGCATGTTTATAGATGGATATAGAAAGGTAATGTAGGAAAAAACAAGATCATATGATAAAATCTATTTTTAGTAAAATGATTACATTTATTATTAATTTTAGGAAAAAGTGTAAATGAAACTAAATGTACTACTGAAATTTGATAGCTTTTTTTTTCTATCACAGGAAACATTAGTTTCTAAATTATTCTTCTGTGGTTATACAATTAAATCTGAAAACTGAAGAAATTCATGTACGTTCTAAATACCTGCTTCCATTATTTGAATCTCTGTTAGGAAATTACCATACACAGGTTGCCTCCCATTTCCCTTAACATTACTTTTCATTTTTGCTAGTTAACATATTTACATTGTAAAAAAATTATGACATTTGCATTCCTTTTCTGTAACCACAATAGCTGAGAATTGCCAAATATTAGTTCTGTGAGTGAATGAATTCAGCACTTGCTCAATATTTGTATTTTTATCACTGTTCACATCTCATTATTTACCTTGGATTTTGTACAAAACACTTAAATTTTGAGATATATTTAAAAGTAATATAACAAATATATATGTGAGCAATGTTACTTAATCAATTTCCCTTAAATTATGCTTTTGAACCAAATTTTATAAAATTCAACACACATTCAAACTTATCTTCAGTTTTATTTTTTTTTCTATCCAGAGGCATTTATTGAAATGAATTCAGACTCTGTCAAAATCACATATATACTGTATATATAAAATTGTACCATATGTATTATGCATCTGTAAAAAATAGGATTATTTTTAATATATTTAGTATATTTTTAATATCTTAATATAGCCAATATTTAGATCTTTCATATCTTTAATATACTCAGTATATTTTCAGTATGTAAATATATAATCTATAATTTTAATATGTAAGTGTATAATATATTTATATTTATGTTACCTGTCTCCCTACTGACATTTAGATTATTTCCAGTATTTTGCCAGAATTGACAGCCCTGCTGTTTGCATTTTTGTATGTTCTGTGAGCACGTGGATGTATTTCTTTGGATCCAAACCTTGAAACAGAATTGCTGGCTCATTGATGTTGGCCTGTTTAATTTTATTAGCTATTGCCAAATTGCTCTCTAATGTGGTTTTGCCAATTTACATTCTTAATAGCTGTGTAATAGTACCCATTGTTTATTAACCTTGTGAATAATTGATGACTTCATACTTTTCACTTTTGAAAATCTGATGGGTATGACATGATCTTTTATGTCTATATTAATTCGCAGTTGCCTGGTTATAAGGGAGGCTAAACGTTTTTCCATAAGTTTATTTTCATTTAGGTTTATCCTTCTGTACATCTTTTGTTCATAGTTTTTTGCTTTTGTTCGATTAGATTATTTGTTTTAATCTTATCAATCATACATTTTTCTGTCACATTTGTGCAAATATTTTTTTCCATATATTTTGTTTTACTTACAGTGTCTTTTACTGTCAAGATTTGATAGTAATATAGTCAACTTTATCATCAGTTATTCCCATTGGGGTTTGTTCTATTAGTGTGCTATTTAACAAATATCCCTAACACCAGATCATATAATTTGCTTTAAAAATTTTTCACTATCGAGTTTTCACAAATATGTTTTTTATTCATCTTGAATTTATTTTGGAGACTATCCTTTAATCCATATGAATAAACAATTTTGATGTACTATTTATTGAAGACACCAAGCTTTCCCCTTTGATGCTTTTAAATAAATATTTTATCTTAGGGTAATTAACATTTATGTAAAAAATTCGTAACTAGTACAGAGAATTTTTGTGTACTCCTTACCCAGTTTCCCCCATTGGCAACATCTTATATTATGATGGTATTTTCTTACAACTGAAATCCAGCATTAGTATATTACTGTTAACTACATACCACAGTTTTCCCCAGGGTCCTCTTTCTGCACTGGGATCCCATGCAGGAGATCACGTTACATTTAGTTCTCATGTGTCCTTTGTCTTTCTGGTCTGTTATAGTTTCTCAAACTTTGTTTTTCATGACCTTGCAGTTTTGAGGAGTGTTGGTCAAATATTTTATAGAATGTTCCTCAGTTTGGATTTGTCTAGTTTCTTTTTTCATGGGTTTTTGGAAGAATACCCTTCTCATCACCTCGTGTCATGTTTACATTCTATGGACATTACTTAATACTGGCACTCTTGGTTTTGTTCTTCTGGCAAAAGCAGGGTTCACCAGGTTTCTCCATCATGGAGTTACTTTTCCTTCTCTTCCACACTCTACCCTTAGAGGCAAGTCATTAAGCACAGAGAGTTCACTTCCACTTCCTGGAGGAGGGTGTATCTGCGTAAGTTATTCGGAGTTCTTTAAGGGAGATTAATTCCTTCTCTCTCCCTATATATATTCATTTAATCATTAATTTGTGTTAGTATGGACTCATGAATATTCTACCCTTCAAGTTACAATCCAGTACTACTATATTTATGTTGTTGCTCAAATTATTTCAGCTTCGGCCATTGGGAGGTCTTTTGGGTTGGCCCTTGTGTCCCTCTGGTATGCCCCCTTCTTGTGATTTCTTAGCACTTTTTTGCTTTCTGACATTATGCGGGTGTTCCACAATCATCTGGCATATTCTCGACCTCAGTCCCAGAATCAGACATTTCTCCAAGGACCTTTATTTAAGAATGGTATTAGAATCTAAGATATGGGCTCTGGGTGTTCTCATTGCTATCAGGCATCACTACTTCTAGACCCTTTCAGAGGTTAGAGCTAGGAGGTGTCTGTATGTGTGCTAACTCACATATCTGTAGTTGTTTCATCTGTACCTGTACTAGGCTAAACATGAATTCATACTGTTGTCTCTGACTTGAATCTGGTACCATGTGGTTCATTCTAGTTTCCTCCCTTTGCTTCTCTGTAATTTCTCTCTCTAATACTCAGAAATATGGATCCAACTATACACCATTCATTTACTTATGTGTTGAACTCTAGTATGTGTGCATACCAGTTTCAGAATTATTAACCCACACTCCCATGAGAGACAAATTTACCAACTAGAACACAGTGTTTTTGGACTCTTCCTTTTGTCTTGAGCCTTACACTTTCTAGTAAAACACTTTTTTCCAAAGTTACTTAGGTTAGCTCATTCTTCCCCTAGCTTTTCAGAGGTCATGCCAGACATTTGTATTATAGTTAGATTCCTGTGTTGCCATTTATATTCCTTTCTGGATTCCCCTCAAATCCTGCTCAATCTTTAAAAACTTGTATGCATTAAAGTTCACTTTTTGTGCTATAAAGTGTTAGGGGTTTTGACAAGCCCTACTAGTTTCCAGTGCCTCTTCTATTGTGCAGGAAGTTTTTGTATGTCCTAGAGATTGTTGCTGGGCTTTATTTCCTCTTCCAGTGATCTCTGTCTATTCTTATGCACCATAATACCTTTGTAATTGCCACATTTATCTTGGCTTTTCTTTTCCAGAACTGCTTGAGGCATTATCCTTTCATATACATTTTTAAATCAGCTTCTTAGATTTCACAAAAATAGTAGATACACTTGCAGGTAAATTTCAAGATAATTGGCCTCATTATGACATGAGCCTTTCTACTTATGAACATAGTATATCTGTCTTTCCATTTCTTATTTATCGTAATTTTCCTCAATATTGAATATTCCAACTCATGTAATGGTAATCTCTCAATTTAAGTATTTTCCCCTCAGTTTAATTTCTCTCAATAATAATTCTGCCATAAAGACAGACGACGTTTTTTTAGAGTTATTGCTTGGTGCCTGAAATTTTCATGACATTTTAAGTAATATCTTGTAATTTTTCACTTTACTTTGAATGTTTATGTTGCTGGTATATAGAAAAATAATTCATTCACATTTTGATTTTAAATCTAGTATTTTGGGGGCAGTCTTATTAATGCTAATAATTTAACTATAGATTTTCTTGGAATTTCTCTGTACATAATCATATCACTTGTGAAAAATCAGAATTTTATTTTTTCCATTCTTTAGAGTTTTATTCCCTCTTCCCTTTAAGGGACCAAAAGGACCTCCAGCATAATGTTGAATAAAAGCAATGTTAGTGGGTGCTATAGACTGAATGATGTCTCCTCAAAATTTGTATGTGTGTTGAAGCTCTACATTGGATTATGACCATATCTGGAAGTGGGGTCTCTAGGAGGGAATCCAATGAGGTCATAAAGATGTGGCTCTAATCTGATAGTATTGTGGCCTTTTAAAAAGAGGAAGAGAGATCTCTCTCTTTCTCTATCTTTCTGACATGTGAGGACACAGTGAGAAGGTGGCCGTCTACAAGCCAGAAGAGAGCCCTCAACAGAACGTGACCATGATGACCCCCTGAGTTTGGACTTCCAGCCTCCAGAACTGTGAGAAAGTAAATTTCTGTTTTTTAAGCCATTCAGTTGATACTTATGGTAATCTGAGCTAACTAATGTAGATGTTGGTATGAGAAGTGAGGTACTACTGTAACAAATCCATAGGCATGCGGAAGCAGCTTTGGAACTGGGTAATAGTTAAAGGCTGGAAGAATTTTGAGGTGCAGGCTGCAAATGTGGATGTTAAGGACAATTCTGGTGAGATGTCAGATGAAAATAAGGAACATGTTATTGGAAGCTGGGGGAAAAGGCAGCTTATAAACTGGCAAAGAACTTGCCTGAACTGTGTTCTGGTGTTTTATGGAAGCTAAAACTTGTGAGCAATGAAATAGATATTTAGCTGAGGAGATTTCTAAGCAAAGTGTTGAAGGAGCCTTTTGGTTTTTCCTGACTGATTATGGTAAGACAAGAAGGAAGAGATGAATCGAAGAAGAAATTGTTGGAATCAAAACTCAGAGATTTGGAAAATTATCAGGCTGTCCATATTGCCAGAAATGAGAGAGCTTATTCTACATAGAACACTAAGGATGTGGCTGAGCAACCCTTTAATAAGGAGATCAGGAGAGTGACTCATGGAGCTAATCAGCCATCTCAGCAGAAGCCAAGAACAGATTGGGAATATACCAGCAAAGACATTTCCAGTTTGAGCTGGAGCACAAAGAGCACAAAGAACATGGAGTGTAATGAAGGAAGTAATTTTGGACTTCTTGGATTCTACAGGACTGAACCATAGAGCCTTAATTAAGATCTAGTGGAATTTACCTTGCTACATATTGGACTTGCTCAAGACCCATCATCCCTTCCTTTCTTCCAGGTTTTCCCTTTAGAATGGGTATGCCAATCCTATGCCTGCCAGACCACATATTTTGGAAGTACATAATTTGTCTGGTTTCATGGGTTCACAGTAGGAGAGGAATTTTGCCTCAGGATGAATCATACTTGAAGTCTCACCCATATCTGATTTAGATGATATTGAGATGAGACTTTGGGCTGTAGACTTTAGACTTGATCCTGAAATGAGTTAAGACTTTTGGGGTTCTGGGGATAGAGTTCATGTATTTGGAATATGATAAGGACATTCATTTTAGCAGGCCAGGAATGGAATTATGTCCCTTCAGAACCCAATCATGGTCTCAGACTTCCAGTCTCCAGGACTGTGAGACAATACATTTCTGATGCTTAAGCCAGGCAGCCTATGGTATTTTGTTATGACAGCCCAAGCTGACTAATATAGTGGGCCTGTTCATCTTGTTTCTTGTCTCAGATGGAAGGCTTTTTCAGTGTTTGGCCATTTAGAATGATGTGTGTTAATGTTTTACAGATAAAGATTATTAAGAATTTCCTTCATTCCTATGAAGTTAGAGTTTCTGTTTTGTTTTTCTTAAGATGAGGAGATATTTTATGAAATCCTTTTTCTGCCTCCATGAAGATGATCATAGGATTTTCTTTTTTTGCTTTAATGTGTTAAATAGGAAATTACATTGATATTTCTAACACTATGTCAACTTTGTATTTCTGAAAGAAACCCAATTAGGTTACAATGTTTATCTTTAAAAATATATATTACTGTGTTCATTTTCCTGGTATTTTGCTTAGGATGTTTACATCTATATTTATGATTAAGTTTGACCTATAATTTTTCATTTTCTTACTATCTGTCAGATTTTTATTATCAAAGTTCTGCTGGTTTCATAAATTGTATTGGGGTATGTATATCTGTCAGGTTACTCTGGGCTCTACTGAGGTAGTAATCAAATGCCAAAATGTCTTAATACAGTTCATTCTGGCTTTCATTCAAATCCAGTATATTTCAGGGGACTTTCTACATAGGGATGACTAAGAGATCCATGATATGTGTATATTGTAAAACTCTAATTTTATATGTATGGTTTCTGAGAATTATACAACATTCTGTCCATAGGCCATTAATTTGAATCTAATCCGATGACCCCCAACCTAAATGCTAGGAGCGTTAGAGGATGTAGTGTTTGGTTGTGTCCAGTAAGAGGAAATGGGTTTAATAAGCCACTGTTGATCACAGGAAGAAACCTTCATTGGCAATTATGTACAGGTATTTGTTGAAGACTGGAGCTATTTAGTTCTTAAATATTTGGTAGCACGCTACGGTGAAGCTGTCTGGGCCACAAGTTTTCAATGTAGGTAGGTTTCAAAATATGAATTTAGTTTCTTTAATACTTATAGGACTATTCAAGTTTTCTATTTTTTCTCACATAAGACTTTACTAGGGGCAGTTTCCAGATTTTAACTTTGATATAGTTTCAAGCATTTGTTCCTGGAGAGTGGCCATGAAAAGCGGTAGCCCTCAGGATTGTATGACAAGTTTCTGCTGCCTCTAATGAGGAAAGGAGGAAACACATATGCCTTAGAGTTGATTTCATGACCTTTGCATGGTCCATAGCACCATATCTCAGCGCTCTGGTCCTCAGGACACCTCATAGGCCCTATATCAAACCTTTATTAAAAACCCAAAAATAATATTGTGAAGATCCCTTCATAGTCTTTGTCAGATCAAAACTTAAAAAAAAATTCCTCTCTTAAGGTTTGGAGATTCTGTCTCCAAGGGGATTTGTATATTGCCATTGAGAGAGACTTGGTTTTCACCCTGTTTTGACACTCATATGTCCCTCAAAATATATGGCAAGAGATCACGTTCACTTTTGCCCAGTGAAATTTTGTTTTTCAATTTTTTTTTTCTACTTGTCTACAACAACCTCTAGAACTTTGTATAAAGTGAGGTCTCTCTTGTTGAGGAGGTTTCAGTTAGAGATGGGAGGAATATCTGTTGAAATTGTCTTTCTGGGGTGATGGTGAGCTGGGTGTGTGAGGGCTCCTAGCCCAACGTGTTGCTATGGGAACTGAGTGCCACTTAAGTACTGATTGTAGAAAGAAGATGCTTTACTAGACTGGCTGAGACAAACTGAGAAAAAAGTAGAAATGAATCGTGAAGGAAAATGCAGGATGTTCATATCCTTGGAAAGTTGAGAAATTTCTGAAGGGCTATCTAACTGTGAGCCATCTTCCTTGGAGGATGCCGGAAGAAGGCTTTTCTTGTGCCTTCAAAGAGAAGTCTCAGAACAGACAGGCTTGTGGTTCTTTCCAGGCACCTATAGTCCGTGAACTTGGCTACACCCCACACAGGGATGAATCCTGTCTGGTCTCTGGATTGCTGAGGCAGTGCAGGCTGTCTGGAAGGAGGCCTCAGCCCTGTTGGCAAGGGTGTCTGAGGTCTCAGTCTCCTCTTTACACCCCATTGGATGTCACAGTTATTATTTCTTTTCCACCTAACAAAGAAGTCTGTCTGTGTTTACAGGGAGGTGGAGGGAGTGGCAAATAGAATTAATGTTTGTTTTTGTTGTTGTTTTTGTTTTGTGAGCCACAAGCAGTGCTGTGCCGGAGGTGGCTAGCCATAGTTCTGTGACGTCATGTGGCTAGCTTAGAACTGGTCATCGTAGGAGCGTCTCTACCACAGAAATTGGTGAACTCTGTGATTCAGGGCTTCTTATTTATTAACTAATTAATTTACTTTTATGCTTGCTAATGTACCTTTAATTTTCCTTTTACAATTTTCCTCTTTCCTTTTCAAGAGTCTATCGTTGAATATTCACCCTTGTCAACCATAGAACATAATTGTTTCACACCTACTATGTGCTAGATTCCCTAGTAGATGTCTTATAAATATAATCACATCATCACAGTTCTCTGGGAGGAGTGTACTGTATTTCCCCTGTTTCACTGAAGAGGAAACAGAGGATCTAGATTGGAAACTGGGAGTCTTGCTTGCTGTTACCTGACTGCTCATGAGTGCGTTGGTCCTGGGATTCACCTTGTACGCTTGGTTGGGATCCTTGTTTCTTGCTGCAGAGAAGTCCGCTGATTCTGAGAGGGCAAGTTGGTCTTTCTAATCACCATCACCCAGCACCTTTTGCTCCCTACTGCTTCCCCACCTCAAGAAAGCTACAGACCATGATGAGAAAGGGGATGGGATGCCCTCCCCATGCCTGCTATTACAGGACCTCTTGCAGGGATTTTACTGAGCACACTTCTGAATGAATTGCCTGAGCTGCCCCAGTGTTCATTCACCAATGGTTGAGCATCAGCTCTGTGTAAACACTATGCTGAGCATGTGTGAGGAGAATGGAGCATCCACTGTCATCCTTGGAAGGGACCCTGCATCAGAGAGATAGTTGTTTGACATGGAAAGTAGGAGAGAAATAGAAATGCCAGAAGAACAACCCAGAATAATGTGTCAGATGCGTGGGCTGTAGGCAGTGTGGGGGAAATAATTATTCTCAGCTGAAGTAGCAGGAAGGGAGCTGGGCTATGAAGGAGGTATAAGATCTAGAAAGTGATGGTGAGCAGCAGGGCATTCTAGGTAGAGGCAATGCATGTTGGGTAAAAGCAGGAGTGAATCCACTGTGTATTCAGGGGAAGCATGAGGTTGGACCAAAAGGAACAAAGATGTGGAAACTGTCAGTCCAAGGTCTGAGCTGCTGCCCTAAGAATTAATAAACCCTGTGAAATTAAAGTTTTCTTATCTTGGTTTTCCTCCTTTTTTATTTTTCTAGAAATAAATGGAAGTGCTGATATCTGCTTTATGAGGGTTGTTTGGACTAGAAAAAAAAAAGCTAATGCATTTAAAAGTGTTGGATGTAGTGCTGGACCCCAAGGAGATGCCAGAGAATCTATTCAGTGCTCCTTTTCTCTCTTCCTGGGTTCAGATTAGGTGAAGAATAGGTCTTACAGGGGAGCTGGGGGAATAAATTTGAACATGAGGTTGGACTGGGCCCCTGGACAAAGAGCCTTGCATACAAGATCCAAGATTTCTATAGTAATGACTAAGCTAATGAGGTATTCAATCAGGAGTTGGCCATGATCATGGTGGCACATCTGGGAGATTAGTTTTTATGACTAGGCTGGACTGAGAAACTGGGAACTGGACTAGGAAAGGGTTGAGGGTATAGTCTCCAGGTTCAGCCCTAATGGAAAAAGGGCCTGTAGAAGAAGATGCAGCGGAGGATGACTGGTAGAATTTCAGTGCTGGTCATGGCCTGGAAGGAGGAGGAGGGTGAAGGGTGTTAAGCTTGCCCTTGCCAGATATCCTTGCTGCCTGGATCTGTTGCCACCTTTTCTACCCTCCTACCCCTTTCGGCTCACTTATCCTCACCTTGACCCTTCAGTATTATTGGGAGATCCAAGACCTCTCTGAAATGACCAGAGGAAAAGGCTTAGGCATAGAAAAGAAGAACAGGTTGGTAGTGCAGGCCACCATGTAGTTCAATGTGGTCAAGGTTATGGATGCAGTGGAGCCCAAGCTGCTTTTCCAGTACCACATGTCACCTCTATAACCATCTAACCATCCACACTGACCCACTCCACTTTCCTTGGCCTTCACAGTCATTACCTGCTCAATACTCTCAGGCTGTTCATTACAGGGGGTTGGAGCTGCCTCAATGGCAGGGATTGGAGTGAATTAATATCACTGCTGTAACTCATGGAGGTCATTTGCCATTGTGTCCTAAAATTAGTTTAGAGATACTTTCTGCCTTTATTGTGTCACTAGATTGTCTTTTAGTCACATTTCAGGTAGCTGGGAAGCAGTTTGTCTAGAAATGTGTTTGCTTCATGTACTTCTCTGCCCCTGCCAGTAATAGATTTTGCCTAGAAGACCAGAGGATCCCTGGCTCTATATCCCATGCTCTTCACCCTTTTCCTTTTGCCTGGAAGGCCCTGCTCTCCTGCTTCTCCAAGGCACTGAGATCTATATCTGTTTCTTAAGACTCAGTTCAGTTGTTAACCTTCTCTAAGAGGCCATCCCAGATTCCTCCTGGATGGATTGAGGAATAGCTAGAAATGTGCACCTTTTGATCTGGGAGAAGTAAGGACTGCTAAACCCAGAGCCTTCAGAGTCTTCTGCTAAGACATATACTCATCATTATGGAAGCTGATGAATTTCCAATGGAGATACTATACACTGTAAAGCAGTGGGGCTTGGAGAGGACCTTGGACAGCAGTTACATATAAGGTATGTCTGAGGAAGAAGAGGGAGGTCTGTGGTTAGGGAGGTGGGAGAAGAGGCCCAGGGACTTGGATTACCATGGTGTTCTAGGGGACAGGCTTTGTGGGGATGCAGCAGGGGTAGTTGAGGCAGTTGGTCGAGGGCTGATAACTGTTTCCCTCTGGGGTTTTGAGACTATGCTCCCCTCCACCACAAGAACCAGTGCCATGATTGTTAGGCCTTGCTGCCAACAGGAGGATCTTCTCTCCCCCGATGTCATGGGAAATGTGAAACTAGAAAGAATGCTGGATTAAATAACAAATGAAGTCATCAGCACTCTTTGAAAGCCTGTTTTCTCTTATGGCAGGTGTAGATTACCTATAATGAGGCATGTTAAGCAGCAGCGTGGGACTTGGCTGAGTGTAGCTTGATCTCCTTTATCCATTGAGAGAGAAATTTAGTTGCATGCTAAGGGTGTAATTTAAATTTCAAGGAGTATAAACCAATGTTGAAGAAGTGAGGATATATCATTATTGAGACCTCAAGTGGTAAGAGGCAGGGGAAAGGAGGCAGTAGCTTGCAGAGGTAGTGGTGGCAGGGTGGGGGGTAGGGAGGGGGAGCTGTCCAGGGACACTTGGCTGTTGTAGTTATGATTTTTGGATGAGGCAGATCTACCTGATCATGCTTTTAGATTGAGAGGAACCAGAGGTAAGAGAAAGAAGAACTGTCTGATCAAGGGGCAAAGTCTGTAAGACTAGATAAAATGAGGTTAACAGTGAGATTCAGGTAGAGAAGGGAACCAGAGAATAGAGGTACAAAGACCACCTGAGGAGATGAGCCCTCTCCATGGGCCACCAGCTACAGAAGAAGCCAAGTTTCAAGCCTGTCTTTGGATATTCATCCTTCTAGAAGTCCACATTCACTATTTTTGCTCCTAAGCTGAGGAAGGGTAGAAGGGAAGCCTAAATTCATAACTATCTTTGAACATGTTTGAAGGAGGCTGGAGGAGAAATCAAATGAGTGTGTTCTGTCCAGCCTTTGTTTGATCTTTTCCTTCAGGACATCTTCTCTGCTGAATCATTCCAGTTGAGGTTCAGGACATCTTCTCTGCTGAATCATTCCAGTTGAGGTTTCTTCTTGGGGCACATTGGCAGTAGGAATGTGGTTATTCCTCTTGGCACTCAGCAGGCCCTGAGACTCCTGCTCCACAGAAGCCTCAATTGGAAAGCTCATTCGAGGTGACTCCATTTTTGCCAGGAAGCCTACCTTGGGCCTTGCATCTCTGGCCAGCTTCAAGTTTGGGTGCAGGAGTCAGGTAGAGAGGCAGGAGAAATGGGTTCTTGGCCTTTGAGTGCCATGTCACTGAGGAATGAGAAACAGCAACCTGCTTGCACAGGTTAAATCCCTCTGCAGATTCCAGATCTCTTAGTCTGAAAGGGCCCTGGCACCCTCATGCTCTAGAGCATCTTGATTTTGTGTCTCAAGATGCAGCTCAGTCAACTCACTTCTCTAAATATCACCAGTCTTCAAAGTACATCATGTCCTTTACTCCATCATTGTTCATGTTGTTCCTGTTTCCTGGTATGTTCGTTGCAGCTTATGTACCTCTAATATTCTACTTTTCATTTACAGCTCAGCTCATAAACACTAGTTTCTAGGGAAAATTCAGGGTCAGGGCTAAGACTCCATTCTCTCCAGAGAAGTTCCCATCCAACTAGGATTCCAGAAAAGTATTGAGTATAGAACTATAGTGGATGAAAATCGCCTTGATTGATATAGGCTTATATCTTCTCAGCTCTGTTTCCTTGAGCTCTTAGACAGAAATATGAATCCCTTCTCTATAAGACTGAAAAGGTTAATAGAGATGACTATGTGAACACATCTAGCACATGGTAGGCCCTTCATTAGAATTAATGCCTCTCTGTTCTTTCCCTCTTCTTCAGTTTCCAATTCTTGACACATCCAGGAACTCATTGACTTCTGACCTTACTCTTACACCAAATCCCAAATCACAAGGGTGACTCAGGCTGCACCCTCCACCTCCTCTTTACTGGCTACTTGGTACTGGGTATAGTGCCCAATTGGGACTCCATCTATAGCCATAACTTCTGCCCTAGACCCACTTTATTTTTTGTCCTATTGAATTCTTTGACTCCTGAGATTTTTGCTTTAGAAACAGATTACAGGCTTAACACTAAAGTGACCCTGGCTATTCTGGGGGTCAGGAAGCCCTGCTCTGAGATTACCAGAGGCGACCTTGTCACACAGTCCAGAATCATCAGGATGGCTTAGCACGTACAGTGTAAACACAGGGCTAAAGAATTGGTTTCTTGAAACAAAAAGAGGATCATAGGGGAAGGGAGGGAAAAAATAAGACAAAATCAGAGAAGGAGACAAACTATAGCGGACTCTCTTAACTGTAGGGAACAAACTGAGGGTTGCTGGAGGGGAGGTGAGCGGAGGGATGGATAACTCGGTGATGGGCATTAAGGAGGACATATGATGTATTGAGCACTGGGTGTTATATGCAATCGATGAATCACTAAACTCTACCTCTGAAACAAACAAACAAAAGAGAGAATTAGAATTGGTTTCTCAGCTTATCTAAAAGCAGCATCCATGGTAGAGCCAGGTTTTCTCCTAGGCCTTATTTATTTAATTTCTCCCCAAGCAGACAAATGATGGTTCTGATAACTCTGCCTGCCACTAACTAATGGTGAACTCAGTGACTAATTGTGCTTGAATCTGGTGAGCAAGTGAAGTTAATTGTTAATTGTAGATCCTGGCTCTAGAGGACTTGGGGGAGAATGGAGATGTTGGTGTGAGGAGAGCCAGCCGTATGAAAATATGGAGTTTTATCAATCAAGTCGGGCCTCCAGGATTTAATGGGTGCTTATGACATGCTCAGTTCTGTGCCTCATAGCTTGGAAGTATATGCCTTTCTAGCTTCTACCTGCCTTCTGGGGCTGGGAGAATCTCATTGGAGTCTGCTTCTTCATTGTGCCGTGTTTGACCCCATTGCCCCAGGCCTCTTGCCTCTTACTGGGACCCCTACAAGCAGAGCCCTACAGGTTGAGGACTCTTGCACAAATGGTTTAGGCTGGTGGATGGGGGGTGGGCAGAGGGAGGGTAGAGTCTCAAGAGAAGCAGAATTAGGGAAATAGGGTAAGACAGGAAAACCTTGCTAAGAAGCATGTTCTATCAGCTGGAAACTAGCTCCAGACGGATCCCACAAGAGCTTTGATGTGAGAGTCACCCCACAGAGCACAGAGTTGGTCCTACCATCAGGCAAAGAGGCTGGCCTTTTATAGTCCCAAGTCATTCAGTTGTTGGCTATGGGCTGCCCCCTGAAGGGGAGATGGGAAAGGTGGTAGTCTCTAGGGAAATTACCCCCTCTCCCATCTCCTCTGCAACCCTCCAGGGAGGGCAGTGCTTCTGACAATCAGCAGCCAACATTCATAGGAGGATGGGTACATCCTTGCAAAATGGGATCCAGGCAGGACACAAACAGTGTCCCCAGCAGGTCTGACTGCCCTTCCTTCCCTGAGCAGGGACTCAGCATATACCCATGTTCTTTGCTGCCATGAAAATCCTCCTGTTATAGCTGTCCCCTGTGGCACTGAACAACCTTCTTAGCAAAAACCTCCTGGGCACAGGCAAGGCAGGAGACAGAATTTGATTCTGCACCCAGGGCCTGACCCTGAACTTTCAGCTCCCTATCACGGCTTTACATACAGGTCCCAGCCCTCACAGGGTACCCGGAATGCTCACAGTTGCTCCCCGGCCACCTGACCTGGACTCCACCCCCTAGCCTCTGACTTGACCTCATAAGTCAAGACCCTGCCTTTCTTGAGGACACACCTGCAGTGGACCTCTCCAATTTTGTCTGTACTATGAATGTCACACGTGGCTCTGCAGTGTTTTTACACAGGGGCCCTGCTGTACAGTGAAAGGACATCATTCCTCTAATCCCTGAAGTTCGAATGCTGGCTTCATTGTGTTTATGATCTTCCTCTGTTTGGGAGAGATAAAGATGGAGAGAGGGATAGGGGTTCACTCTCCATCACATAAAATACATTTTATTGTATTTTATTTATTTATTTAAAATGCATTTTAATTAATTTACTTTGTCCTTCTCTCAGATATCTCCCTTAAGGATCTTGAGCCATAGTCTGCAAGACTGGATCAGGCAGTCCCTCAAGTCACACGCATACGGGTGTCATTCCTTAAAGCAGCCTTGTCTCCAACAGTCAGGTTAACCGCCCCCACCCCAGGGTGCAGTAATTTGCCCCAGGTCAAGTTCTTTATTGTCCCCTAACCTGGGAGAAACTGGGCGAAGGGGAGGAGGCACTCAGATGCCAGACTGTCCATGCAGGGTCAGTTGCTGGCTCTGCTGTTTCCCATCACTCCCGCCCAACCATTTCTCTCCATGTCTGCACTGCCCCAGGGTATACACGAGCAGTAGGCTCCTTCTGGACGCTCTAACAGTGTGAATAATTTCTGGAAACTTTCCCTGAGATAGGTTTCTCTTTTTTCTGGGCAATTTTCCTAGGAGGAAATGACACAAACCAGCAGCATTGAGCCTGATGGACGGTCTCTTATCTCCTCCGAAACAGCTGTAAAGCCATTGATAGAACATTGAACATGAACCCAGAAATGAGCTCTAAAAAATAATTTTCAATAAGCTCCAATGGAATATATCAGCAGTTAAGGCAGACCGATTCTCTACATTTTCTTCCTCCATGCCCAGGGTTTGTCCTATATATATCTCCTCCTGGGGTGAAAGACCTGGTGTGCACTGTGTTACGATTTGCACTAATAATGAACGAGCATCCTATTAACATACGCTGGGTATGTCCGTGGCAGGTAATCCATTAGTCTCTGCTCTGGATGGATTTGTGTAACACCTGAAAAACGTACAGTGCCAACTCTTAACTTCTTTTGTGTTAACTGGGGTGGCAGATTCCACAAAGTACCAGCTCTGTGATCCAGAATAACCCTTAACCTCTCTGAACTTTCATTTCCTTATCATTTGAAAAAATGGGGATAATTTATGGTAGTTGATCTCATCGGAGAGTCATCTTGATCAATCAGTGTCATCCAGATTCCTGGAACATTATAAAATGTCACATGAGATAGAACATAAGCCTTTATAATTTATCAATCTTCAAAATAGGACTTTTATAATTTTGTCTTTCCTGAGTTTGAGTTGTGCAGCAGGATATGCTGAAGGTGTTCCCAAGTGGAGAAAGATGCAGACTTTTTCCTCTAGGTAATACAAGGGAGAGCCCACCAGCCCACAGCTTTGTAACTAATAGGCCAGTCATGGCACATGAGCCAGAGAAGAGGCCAGAGAGAAGGGCAAGCTCACACACTCAGTCTGGAAAGGTGGATGGAAAGGAACAGAGAGGAAGTCACCTCTGAGCTGGAACAGGTGTGGCAAGTAGAACACACAGAGACGCAGGAAAGAGGAGTCAACAATTTTTAAAGTTGAGCCAGATTAAAAAACTGGATCTGCCCAATGGCGCCATGATTGTGAAAAGAGATGCTGTCTGTAAAGTGCTCTTTACAGTGCCTGGAATATGGGGAGTCTTCAATAAACAGGAGACCCCCCAACTCCTCACCAGCCTCTCCCTCTGCCCCCCCTGCAGTAGATTTAGTGAAGCCAGAAGAGAAGACAATGTCATGGCTGTAGGTTACGGCCTGAAATAGCCACTGGCCATGGACATCAAGTCAAGCTTGGTTAGCACCTCAGGCTTGTTGAGTCCTGGACCCAGGAATCCTGTCATTAGCCCTGTGTTACCCTATGGAAATCAAGAGGATTCCTAACTCAGATATTTTCCGAACAACTGACTTTGCAGGTACAAATCCACTGTGGTTCCCATCCTCAGTCACTTCTTTTCTCTCTGGCCTCCTGAGATCTGGACCTCTTAGACCACAGTCCACAGTCATGAGTTGGCTTCTGGACTCACAGAAAGGATCATGAGTGGTTGAGAACACAGTGACCCATGTGACTCTTTGATGTGCTACACTGAGTGTGAATACTGATGGCCTTCCTTTGGAAGCCTTCTCTTACGACATTGCAGAAGTGTGGGATAAAGTCTACCTTTTAGCTGTGGCAGGTTCTGTAGCTGCCCCTCAGACATTGTACAGAGTCTCCTGAATAGGGGCTGAGAGTGCTGGCATCCTCCCCAGCCATGTGTCCTTGAAAAAGTGACTGTTCTTTTCTGGGTCTATAACATGTGGGGATTTTACAAGATTCCTAAAGTGTCCTCCCACTCCAACGGTTTGTGGGCTGATCAATAACTCAGCTCTGACTCTGGTCTTACAAACAAGTTTCTGTAGAACTTCTCAGAATTGGCTTCTCTTGGCTCAGCACACTAAGAAAATCCGGCCTCAGTCTAGGGTCAAGAACAGACACATTTTTTTGCCTCTGCTGCAGAGCTCTGCATCGAGAGGACACACATCAGCCCTCACACACCGACTCAGAAGTGGCCACACACACACACGTCATAACCACGTACTCTGTTGCTCATGCACAGAAGTGAATGTAATCTCAGTGCATTGCCTTCTTTTAGTTCCCTTTCCACTTTTGGCTGCAAAGGACAGGGATGGAGCTGAACTTCTCTGTCTAGGACTTCTCTTGGGGCCTCTGCATCAGAGCATTTCCTGTGTCTGATGGGCTGTGGGATGCATGTGTACGCCTGATACCCTCACATGGCTAATGTGCCTTATATTGTAACAATGGCATTCAAAATACACAGCAGGTTAGCACAGGGTTTTCCTCTGAGCATGGGGAGAACTCAGGTGGCAAGACGTATGGGATCTTTGCAGGGTTGGGCTTTGCCTGGGCATGGCGGTGGTACTCTCCCACTGAGGACAGTGGCTCAGCCTGAGTTGATGGAGAGGTGAGGCGGGAGGATGTTTCGTGTTTTGCAGGGGAAGGAAGGCTAGTCACGCAGCAGGGCCAGGAGCAGAATGTTGCTGACCCATTACAGGTTTATGTAGTGATGTACACTGTAGTGGGGCAGGCTGGACTCATCCCTTCATCCACTGACGGCTGTATTGATTACCTCGGTGCCAGGCACTCTGCTCAGTTTTGGGGGTACAGTGGGGAAGCAACCAGATCTGTCAAATATTTTCATGGAGCTTAAAACACAGAAGCATGGCTAGGAATGTAGGCTAGGGAGCCAGGGGGCCTGATCTTACATCCTGGGCCCAGTGTTTAATGGATGCATGACTTAGGGCAACTTAACTTTCTGGGCCTCCAATTCCTCTTTTGTAAATTGGGAAGAATAATAGATCTTACCTAAAACCTGTTCTACAAATATTCGGAACAGTGTCCTATACTGTCTAGTGCTCTGTGTAGTAATAATCTTCTCTTATTTGTCTTTCTTCTTTTTAAATTTAAAAAAAAATTTTTTTTAAAGATTTTATTTATTTATTTGTCAGAGAGAGAGCGAGCACGAGAGAGCGAGCACAGGCAGAGGCAGAGGGAGAAGCAGGCTCCCTGCCGAGCAAGGAGCCCGATGTGGGACTGGATCCCAGGACGCTGGGATCATGACCTGAGCCGAAGGCAGCCGTTTAACCAGCTGAGCCACCCAGGTGTCCCTTAAAAAAAGATTGTATTTATTTATTTGACAGAGAGAGATCACAAGTAGGCAGAGAGGCAGGCAGGGGCGGGGTGGAAGCAGGCTCCCCGCTGAGCAGAGAGCCCGATGCGGGGCTCGATCCCAGGACCCTGAGATCATGACCTGAGCTGAAGACAGAGGTCAAAGCCACTGAGTCACCCAGGTGCCCCTCTTCTTCTTTTTTTAAAACAATAGCTTATTAGGGGAGGAATCAAGTAAATACGAGGCATATACTATATATAAGACTTTGGTTAAAGAAGAGTGTGCTACTTGTCAGGTCGTCGGCCCCCACCTGGGGTCATAGAAGGATACTTGAGGGGTGAGGTCTGTAGTAATGAGACATATCTCTCCCCAATCTGTCTTTTCCTCTCTGCCTCTCCTTGGTTCTCCTCTCCTACAGCCCTGTGAACGTTCTCTGTATTTTCTTGCCCTAGAGCAGTGACATTATGAGGAGGAGAGAGATCTAAGAGAGATGGAGGATATTGACTTGGTCATGCCTTTTGGGATGTGACAGGTGGGAGAAAGGCTGAAGTGAGGTGGCAGGGCAACCCAGACTTGAGGGCTGGGATGGGGGGCTAGAGATGCCTGGACCTGACATGAGGTGTACAGGGGAAGAGCAGGGTCAGATGGGCACAACGGGGTCCATTTGGGGCCAGGTGTTTTGGATGCCTATGGATGCCCAACTCAGCTCAGGATAAGCTGAGGTTGCATCCCTTGCAGTGTTGGGGATCAGGGCACACAGCACAGTGGGCTGTGAAAACTGATTCAGTAACCACAGTGAAATTGACCTAAATAAAACTATGCAAACACAAGAGTCTCTAAAATCATCCATCATCTCCTGATGTTTTCTAAGTTAATCCCAACTGAATCTTGTATTTCCCTACCCAAGGTAGCTGATATCTGTCCCTCCCTAGGGAGAAGGGCCTCCTTGGCTGGTAAGTAAGAGCCTCAGTGCTGGCGGGAGGGACAACACCAGGTGATGGTATTGTAGAGGGAAGCTCTGACCCTCTTCCAGGGCTGCTCCCCTGGATAAAGCCTGTTCATTCTACACTGGCCTCCCATGTTTCCTCTCTTAACACAGCAGTGTGGGGGAGTGGTCTTAGCCAAGCATGCTTTTGAATCCTAGCCAAGATACTGAGTAACCATACTAGGCCTCATTTTCTTCATCTATAAAACGGTGCCACTCTATCTCTGTCAATGTATTGTGAAAATTAGTTGAGTATATAATATCTATCCATTAAATATTAGCTACTTCCCAGGCCATATCAGGGGACATTTACAGAAGCGATGGTCTAGTTTCTTACAATAAAGGGGACTTATCAGATAGTTACTCTTTGTCTAGTTTTTTTGTCCAGTCTAGGGAAGCTGTCACCAGCACCAGAGCTGTGACCTCCAGGGGTAAGCTGCACACTCTTCTCTCTACCTTCCCCATGGTAAAATTATGCTGATCCTGCCCGGTCACGTGCCTCTCTTCCCAAGACAGCCTGGAGATGCATATTTATGTATTTCCAGTCATCACCCCAAGAGCTCAGATTTTCCTGTCCTTGGTGTCACTTTAATTAATACACTCCCATGTGCTGGGTGACAAAATTAGGTTGCAGGGGTGGCAGGCGTTTATATCACGAAAGGAGAGAAAAAGGTGTTTTGTACCATTTTCCTTCTTAAGCTCCATTATTAATCTTTGCAATCAATACTCCTTTATTTTTGGCTCCAGGAGGTAGTGGGTTGGAATCAGACTGTCAAGCAATTTAAGGCCACATCTGCATAAGTAATAGAGATGGTTTGTTACTTTCAGTCTAGGTGAGAACACGTGTCCCCGGCCAGATGTGGCAGGGCTAGGCTCTGTGATTCTCATGCCAACTTTATGATATGTTTGATTTAGGTAAAGTGTCTGGAACCTGCTGGGACTGAGTTGTTATTAAACACCATCTGCGGTTTTCACTTTAATTAATATCATAAGAATTAGGATCTCATACTTTAATTACCATGGTAACCCTTTACTGTCACGGGAAGAAGGAGAGAAATGTGGCCAGAGTGGTCCTTTAGTGGCCTTTGGACCTATGTGTTGGTGCCTTTTATCCTGAGCCCCAGAGCTTGGAGCACATGCTCTGGGCTGGTCACTGCCTTGGCATGGCCCTGGGCTACTGGGGTTTGCTGATGCAGGAAGGGAACTGGAGTATATGGTCCCAGTGGAGAAAAGGGCTGCTGAAATATCAGCCACCTCCATTCCCATCAATGGGTATTAGTTATCGAAGAATTACTATTATTTTACTATATTATCCGATATACTGTATACTCTGTGTATATGTACATCATATATACACACCGTGTTATACAATATGGATATGTGCTATGAGTTGTCTAAGTGCTCGGCATGCTTTTTATCATAGAATTCTCACTACATTGAGCTATTAGGGCAGAGAAGGAAACCAAGGCAGAGAACCAGTCCACCCAACTGGTTTGTAGCCAAGCCTGGATTCACATGTCTCTTTGTTTGCATCAAAGTCAGTGCTTTCCCTGATGGACACCACCTAACAAAGTATTCACGTTGAAAGTTGAGAGGAAATTCTCCAAGTTGAGAGGGGACCTGCTGGGTCCTCTTGAGTTTCATTTTCTTTGATTCTGGTATTGCTGCCTCTGCCGTCTCCTCCAGGGTGCCCATAGCTGTGGCTGCTCCCTCTACTCTCAGCGGAGAAGGAGCTCATCGCTTGGGTTCCCCGAGGTGGGCTGGGGTTTTAAAAATGCTGCATCAACCCATGTGGAAGGAGAAAACACGAATGCATTCAGACATTACGAGAGATGAAAAACTGAAAACATACACTGCGAAATCTGAGGTGGAAGTCTAGCCTCAGAGTCATCCTCCAGGTCCAAGGGAAGAGCATTTTGGAGTCAGGCCCTGCTATGAAATCTTTGCTCACACCCCTGCCAGCTGCAGGACCGTAGACAAGGCACCTATCCCATATGCCTCGGGTTCCTCGTCGGAAAGTGGACATGCTCATGCTCAGCTCTCTTGAGGTTCATGAGGATCCGACCTGGTGCCTGACACATAGTAGGTGATTCCACTTGCTGAAGGCTTGTCCAAGTGCACTCTCATACTGACTGTGCAAGGGGCCGTGATCTTGGCCTCCCAGGGAGGGCTCTCCACTGGGTATCTACACATCTCTGCATTCCTGCTCTGCTACATGTCAAGATTGAGCAACTATTCCACATGGCTGGGTTCGTCTCTAGAAGCGTGATACCAGAAATGAACTCCTAGAAGGGAAACTGTGCTTTCTGCATTCCAGGAAAGTCCAGGTCTCTTCACATGAGTTGACACAGTTGTTCATTTACTTGTTCATCGCACAGTTATTGCGCTGGGTACTAGTGGGGTGGTAATACTGCAGGGATATTACCACGTAAATGACACAATGACCATGATCTAAGAGTTGCACGTAGCCAGGGGTTTTGCTGTCCATTTGTTAATTCACTCACTCATTCCTTCATTCACACGTTCCTACAACAAAGAGATCATACGTTCCTATTGTATGCCTGGCGTTGTGTTAGGCTTTAGAGATAAAAACATGAATGAGAAAAACATGCTGTCCACCTTTGTAGAGTGGCCCTGGCCAATTCAGAGGAGCCAGCAGGCCAGTGACTCAGTACAGCACAGTGAGGAAAGAGCTGTGATAGAGGAAATGTTGGTGATTATCAGAGCATGCAGGAGGGGTACACATTTCCTGGGGCTGCCATAACCGAGTCCCAGTGCACCTCACACATTCAGGGGGTTCTGTTCCAGACCATCATAAAACGACAATGAAGTGAATCAAATGAGTTTTGGGGGTTCCCAGAGCATATGAAATTATGTTTACACTACAGTGGTAGTCTATTAAGTGTGCAATAGCATTATGCCTTAAAAGACAATGTGTGTACCTTCATTTAAAAATACTTTTTAAAATTTTATTTTATTAACATATATTATTTGCTTCAGGGGTACAGGTCTGTGAATCCTCAGTCTTACACAATTCACAGCAGTTACCATGGCATATACCCTCCCCAATGTCCATAACTCAGCCACCTTATTGTTAAAAAATTCTTACTGTCATTTGAGCTTTCAGTGAATCAGAATCTTTTTGCTGGTGGAGGGTCTTGCCTCTGTGTTGATGGCGGCCGACTGGGGTCGTGGCTGCCGAAGGCTGGGGTGGCTGGGGCAATTTCATAAAACAAGACAATGAAGTTTGATGCTTCAGCTGACTCTTTCATGAACAATAGCTCTGTAGCGTGCCATGCTCTGTGATAGCATTTTATCCACATAACTTATTTCCAAATTGGAGTCAGTCCTCTTAAACCCTGCTGCTGCTTCATCAGCTAAGTTTGTGGAATACTCTGAAGCCTTTGTTGTCATTTCAACAATCTTCACAGCATCTTCACCAAGAGAAATTTCCATCTTAAGAAATCCCTTGGTTTTGCTCATCCATAAGAAGCAGCTCCTCACCCGTTCAAGTTTTATCATGAGCTTTCAGCAATTCAGATACATCTTCAGGTGCCATTTCTAATTCTAGTTCTTTTGTTCTTTCCACCACATCTGCCCTCACTTCCTCCACGACGTCTGGAATCCCTCAAAGTCATCCATGAAGGATAGAATCAACTTCTTTCAAACTCCGATTAATGTTAGTATTTTGACCTCTACCCATGAATCCTGAATGTTCTTAATGGCCTCTAGAATGGCGAATCCTTTTCAAAAGGTTTTCCATTTACTTTGCCCAGATCTGTCAGAGGAATTACTATCTATGGCAGCGATGTATTACAGAATGTATTTCTTAAAATAAGAAGTCTTGATGGTTGAAATGATCCCTTGATCCATGGGCCACAGAATGGATGTTGTGTTAGCAGGTGTGAAAACAACATTAATCTCATTGTGCATCTCCATTAGAGCTCTTGAGTGACCAAATGCATTGTCAGTGAGCAGTAATATTTTGAAAGGAATCTTTCCTTCTGAGCAATAGGTCTCAACAGTTGCTTTAAAATATTCAGTAAACTGAGTTGTAAACAGATGTGCAGTCATTCAGGCTTTGTTCCATTTATTGAGCACAAGCAGAGTAAATTTAGCATCATTCTTAAGGGCCCTAGGATTTTTGGAATGGTGAATAAGCACTGGCTTCAGCTTAGTCACTAGCTGCATTAGTCCCTAACAAGAGAGTCAACTTATCCTTTGAAGCGTTGAAGCCAGGAATTGACTTCTTTCTAGCTACAGAAGTCCTGGAAGGCATCTTCACTGACAGAAGGCTGTTTTGTCTTCACTGAAAATCTATTGTTGAGGGTATAGCCACGTTCCTGAATTAGCCTAGCTGGGTCCTCTGGCTACGCTGCAGCTTCTCCATCCACACCTGCGGCGTCACCTTGCACATCTATGTTATGCAGATGGCCTCTTTCCCTAAACCTCTTGAGCCAACCTCTGCTGGCTTCCAGCTTTGTTCTGCAACTTCCTCACTTCTCCCAGCCTTCACGGAATTGAGAGCTAGGGCCTTGCTCTGGTTTAGGCTTTGGCTTAAGGGAATGTTGTGGCTGGTTTGATCTTCTATCTGAACTACTCAAACTTTCTCCCTGTCAGCAATAAGGCTATTTCACTTTCTTATCATTTGGGTATTCACTGGAGTAGCACTTTTAATTTCCTTTGAGAACTTTCCCTTTACCTTCATAGCTTGGCTAACTGGTACAAAAGGCCTAGCTTTTGGCTTATCTCAGCTTTCAACATATTCTCCTCACTGGACTGAATCATTTCTAGCTTTTGATTTAAAATGAGAGACATGTGACTCTTCCTTTCACTTGGGCACATAGAGGCCATTGTAGGATTATGAAAAGGCTTAATTTCAATCTTGTTGTGTCTCAGGAAATAGGAAAGCCCAGGGACAGGGAGAGAGATGGGGGAATGACTGGTCAGTGGGGCAGTCAGAACATACATGTTTATTGATTACATTTGTCATCTTCTAGGGTGTGGTTGTGGCACCCCAAAACAATTATAATAGTAAATCAGAAATCACTGATCATAGATCACCACAACAGAAATTATACTAATGAAGTTTGAAATATTGTGAGAATTACCAGAACATGACAGAGACACGAAGTGAGTCAGTGCTGCTGGAAAACAGTGCCGACAGTCCGGTGTGATGCAGGGCTGCCAGGAGCCTTCGGTTTATAAAACACACAGTGTCTGCAAAGAGCTGTAGAGTGAAGCACGATAAGACAATGTATGTCCGTACTGCCCATACTGTAAACCGGGTGACTGAACAGAAGTTCGTTGCCTCCCAGGTCTGGAGGCTGGTGGTCTGCAAGCGAGGTGTTGGTAGGATTGGTTCCTTCCCAAGGCTGTGATGGAGAACCTGTGTCCTATGCTTCTCCTGCATCTGGAGGGTTGCTGGAAGTCTTTGGAATTTCTTGGCTGGTGGATGCGTTCATTACTCTGATCTCAGCTTCATTTTCATGTAGCGTTCTCCCAGGGTGTGTGACTGTCTGTGTCTAAATTTCTCTTTTCTTAGGATGCCAGTCATTGGAGTACGGCCCATTCTAATGACCTCATTTAAATTGACTACCTCTGTAAAGACTCTAAACTCCAAAGAAGGTCATGGTCTGAAGCACTGAGGGTTAGGACTCTGATGTATCTATTTTGGGGGACACAATTCAGTCCACCACTGAGAGAGTCTTAAATGGGATCCTGGAGGGAGTGATATGTAGCCTAAGATCTAGACTGTCTGAGAAGATAGCTATGTGTTTAGGAAGGAAAAGTGGTACATAGGGCAGAGAGGAAGGACAAGAGTTAAGGGAAAGCCCAAGGGGCTTGGGGAACAGTGTGGCCAGGAAAGAAAGTATAGAGGTGCTGGCCAGATAGACATGACTCCTGGAAGGCTTAGGGGGTCATGGTTAGGAGGGTCCACTTTGTTCTGAAAGAAATGGGAAGCCACGGAGTGTTGTCCAGAAAAGCATCATGGTCAGAACTCATCATAGCCTCCCACTCAGAACATTGTCACGCATGCAGCGGGGAGTCATGCCTCCTACAACTCGGGGTGCAGCTCTGTTCTTGTCAGCCGAGTACCCCGTCAGACCTACATCAGAAAAACACAGTACATGGCTCCTTCAGGCATGGGGGGAGTGTGGCCTCTTTCCTGGAGATAAGTGCTGTGTGCAGGGAGCTGGAAGACTGCCTCTGGTTGGCATTAGACACATCAGGAGGGAGGAGCCCTGGAAGAGGGATGATGAGTAAACTGTGTGCGGGGCTGAAGAGGTGGGCTCCATTGGATGGCCCCGCCCTTCCCATGGCGCCATTGCTGAGTCGCATGGCACGTGAAGTCTCTCCTCCTTGCATCCGAACCCCCTCTTACTTGGTGGTCTCCTCACGTCAGCCTCCCTCTGATCCCTTTACTTTTGCTTTTTCCAGCCTGGCTGGTCAGACCCATAACGGTTATTTTCAGCAAGGCCTTTATAGAGAGCTTTAAGCATCCCCTGTTTGTTTATCTGACCAGAGATTCCAGAATGGAGGAGAAGGTGAGGAAATATGCATGAGGCAGCAGAGGTGTGTGGTTTGTACATCATTCATCCACTCAAACAAATTGAGATGCACTGTTTACTGAGTGACTTCTCTGATCTGGGCATAAACATCCAGATACAGTTTGGTCCTGGTGCTGCAGGCTCTAAATCCTGGACAACAGGAGCCCGCCTCTCTCCTGCCCGGCCCCATGCCCCGTGAATGTGGCAGGAGGAAGGCATTTCAGGGAGACCCAGCTATCTGAGGGAACAAAGAAAGCACACTGACTTTGAATAACAGTTGTTTAAGGCATCCCAAGGCAAGCTCATTTCTCTTGAAGATTGAAGGCCACTTCTTCCTAATACTCACCATCAAGTCTTCTTGCCGAAGGACACTCTTGCCCTACTGAGGAAGGGATTGGGTCTGCTTTGGGTTTATTGGGTTTGGTGTACTGTCTTTCATCCCGAGGCCCTCTGGGGACAATATTATGTTGCTAAGAGTCAGGGAGGCCCACAGAGACCTTTGGAAGGAGTTAATTGGCTTTGTCCCGTTGGGTGTGGTATGGCTGTGGCCTTGGTGTGTCTTGGAGGCAAGCCCTGGCAGCCCCCGCTTCTGGGGAGGTAGCTGCAGGCCCTCCGTAGGGGCAAAGCTCCTAGTATCCAGACAAAGTGAATTTTAATTGCTAAAGGTCTATTCTTTGCGAGATCCTCCCCACGGTAGCTCTGAGTCCTGACAGACGCTTCAAAATGAGATTCCAATTTTCAGAGAAAAACAGCCATATTTCAGGGAAAACAGTCCACAGTGCTGCTTTGTGGAAGAGAAAATCCTAAATAAGATAAGGATTTAGTGCCAACCCAGGCCATGGAATCATGAAATATCACAGTGGGAAGCTCTGAGAGCTCATCTTAGCCAGGGGTTTCAATCACACATGTTAACATGGCAAGGCAAGGATGTCAGTGTAGGCTTAAGACCAAAGAGATGCTGGGGTTTGCAATGACCCAGAGATTGCGTGCTCGTATTAAAAGCATTCAAATTCAAAACAAACAAACCCTAGCTAGCCAAATCAGCCATTTCTGGCCATTTGATGAAGACTGGCATTTTATAACCATAATATGGCACACATGTCTCATTGAATAATTGGGATCATGGAGGTGACCACATAGTGAGTGTCTCCCACGGGCCAGCACTGTTCTCAGTGCACTGCCTGAATTCACTCAATCTGTGAACATCCCTGTCGCATGAAGAAGGAAACTGATGTACAGAGAGGTTGAACTTGGTACGGGCCACGGGGCTAGCAAGTGGTAGGGTGAAATTTACACCCACAGGGACTCTGATGTCAAGAGTTCTGGACCCCAGCCTTGCACGGCCACGGGTGCCCCTCAGAGCCAGAGCCCAGGTTCTAGACCTCCAGTCTGGTAGAACCAAGCTGGACCATGTTGCTCCTGCTTCTCAAGAGTGTAACAAACCAGGGCAGAACCAGGCTTCACAGTCATAGTGTAGCAGTTCATGTGCCTGGCTCTAGTGCTGGCTGGCTGGAGGGTCCTGGGTAAGTTGGTATGAATCTCTAACTCTTGGGCGAGTTCGTTCACCTCTCAGGGTCCTGAGAATGAGGACTGTGATAGCTTTCTCCAGGGATGTCAGGAGGATCCAATAAAGAGGGAAGAGCATGAGGCATGGCTAGGTCTGGTTGCCCTCTCAATGCCAATGTCCTTCTCTTTGGCCTCTGGGCTGTGGAAGTCACAGTGTACTTTCCCCACAACTGCTCCTTGGTGGTTTATTTTGTGTTCTGCAGCTGGCGGGTTTGTTCCCATCAGACAGCTTACTGTGGGGCACAGGCAGTGCTGTCCTGAGTGTCCGGCCTAAACCCTAAGAAGTTAATGGGATGGATAATTATCACAAGCAAAAAGCAGGATCATGCTCCGTTCTGCCAGCATCCAGCTGCTGCCATGTAGGCCCTGTTTCTCTGACCAAGGCACCCACTGCTCTCAGGGGTGCCCGCCGGAGAGAGTGCCAGCTCAAGGCTTGTGGGGTTCCTGGGGTGCTGTGGCTGGCACCTGGCATTGTTCATGGCACTTGAATAGCCTTCTGTCCAAGAGACAACTGGCCAGGATGGAATGGTCCATGGCACAGACACTATCCTTGGTTGGAGCTGGTACAGGAAGTTCCCTCAGGCATCTGCGAGGTGCAGGCCTGAAAAGGTCAACATCAGGCAGACCAGAAAACTCAGCCTGGCCCCAGCACAGCTTTGCCCTTAAAACCTTATCATTTCCGGGATGCCTGGGTGGCTCAGTTGGTTAAGCAGCTGCCTTCGGCTCAGGTCATGATCCCGGCGTCCTGGGATTGAGTCCCACATCCGGCTCCTTGCTTGGCGGGAAGCCTGCTTCTCCCTCTGCCTCTGCCTGCCACTCTGTCTGCCTGTGCTTGCTCACTCTCTCTCCCTCTCTCTCTGACAAATAAATACATAAAATCTAAAAAAAACAAACACAAAACCTTATCATTTCCTTGTGTACCAGGTGGGGTGAATAATTCATCATGAAGGTTGATTCTAAAGATGAAACGAGCTGGCCCTTCTATGGCACTTGGCACAGAGAGGGGTGCCTGCCATCCCTGCCCCCAAACAAGCCTCATGAATAGTAGAGTATACCTTCCTCCTTGCAGCTCCCTTCCCTAGCCTTTCCATCAGTCTGCAACCTTGTTAACATGATTTTTCTGCACACTGATTCAGAAGGGCCAGCGTCTTGTAGCTTCACATGTAATTGCAGTCAGCTTTGTGTTGTGCAGTAATGGGCTCACATGTGCTAGTGTTTTCTTCTCCACTTTCCCACGCAGGGAGGGCCCGGGTCCCTGCTTTCTTGCCCTGTGACTGCTGCCTCCCCAGGCCCATCAACAAGATCAGGGGTAGATGTCTCATGTGCTGGGATCCCTGCTAGAACCCCCAGCATTGTGTGGTTTCTCTGTCACACAGATCTGCCTCCCATGGGGTCACCATGCCACCCCTGAGGAAGCCCTAACTGCTCCTTTCCTTGAAAGTCTGTCACAGGGCACAACATCTCATAATCTGAGCGCCCCAGCCCTCCAGTGTTTCCCCCTTCCATCTTCCCTGTCTTCTTCCTGCCCTGGGTCCTTCCACACCCACTCGTACGTGCACACGCCCAGGCCCTACACACGTGAGCACAAGCATGCATGCACAAACACATGCACAAGGGTTCACCATGGCTCCTCAGCCCTGCCTTCTGGAACACATGTGAAAGCTTCCTGCTCTAACTTCCCAGTCCCCCAGTGTACCAAATGTGCCCACCTGTTCCTCTCACACCTTCTGGGGTGCTGTAATCTTCTGGGGGGGACATCAGCATTTCATCTCCCATCATTTTTGAACTTCTATCCCATGACACTGTCTTCAGTATTTTATAAGTAATTGTGCCCTTGGTCCAACCGTACCATTTCTGCTCCCTTACAGTAAACTATTGGTAGTTCCCGGAGGTCTCCCTCTCTCCAAAGATTCATGGCTTCAAAATATCGTCACCTTTGCACAGAACATCTTTCATTGCTCTCCTCTGTGCATCAGTTTGCATTTTCTCCTGAAGTTGAAGCTTCAGCCTCACCTTTCCTCACCCTCTCCTCTGTCTCTCCTGTGCTGAGCTGCGGTTGGTTCAACGGCATGTTCCAGTAACTCTGAGCTTCCTTCAGATGATGGGTCTCGCATGATATTTCTGAGTGTCTGTTTGCTTGTTAATCCAGTGCACTTGGCTGTGGGCTTCTTGACACACCGCAGGGTGACAGTCAAGTATATGGGTTTGGGAACAAGCAGTACTGAGTGGAAAGACAGCTCTTCTACTTGCTGCTTCTCTAGCCTTCCCTAAGTTACTACTCTCCCCGAGCCTTGATTTCTTCATCTCTAAAATGGGGAGATGATGAGAACATGAGGTAAGAGTGTGGCCACGGTTAAAAAAGAAACACAAATGAAATATTAGCACAGTGTTGGTAAGTCAGCATTATGACAGCTTTCTTCTGGCATCAAGTGACGGACTGCCTGGGAAGCTGACATAATGGAGGGGCTCAGACAGACATCTAGAAAGGAGAAGAGGGAGGGAAGGACAGTGAAAACAAAAGCCAGCAGGGACAGAAGAGGCTCAGGCTGTTTCTCTGGAACGGAGGGGGACGCAGACTGTGCCAGGAGGCAATGAAGGCACCTTCACATCCTCCCGAAGGGCTGCTGCTCTGATTTGCATTTTGGTCACATTTATGACAGCCTCATAATGGATTAAGAGCCCCAGCACTGATATATTAAAGGTTAATGGTGCATCCTGCTTTTGTATTGATTTGTGGCAGCAAATATTTGCGGGTGTTGAGAGCAGGGCGTCCGCCATATTCTTGGCATGGAGCTGCTGCTGGCTGGCGAGGCTGTTTTGTGCTCCCACTGAGCGTGAGGGATATGGGGGCTGGGGAAGCAGACAGCTGCTGCTTGGAGGGTTCAGGCCCAGAGGATTCTCTCAGCTATTGCTGATTTCCATTAGATCCACAAAGAAACCGGATCTTGAAGCTTCAGTGCCCTGAGGAGGAAGCCTGGGGAATACCTGGCCCCATCCCTGAGTTCCTTGGTGATTGGTGCCTGGGCTGGCCCTGACCACATAGCTCTGTGCTGTGTTTCCTGGCTCAGGGCTACAGGTCTTCTATTCAAGCTCTCACACAATCATTATGGCTGCTTCTCTGCAGGTGACTGATCTGCACTTGTCCTGAAAGGAGACCAGTCAACTCAAGACAAACACCTTTGCAACACGATATCCAACCTAGACATTGGGAACGTGAGAAAAAAAGCCAATTCATGAATACATTATTCATGCACATAATAACCCATATTTATTCAAGTGTCTACTGTGTGCCAGGCACCGTTGCAAGTACGGAGGTGAATTATCCCCATTTGGCCAGACCTTTCCTGGTTTTAGCACTGAATGTCCTATGTTCCAGGAAATTTCTCTATCTTGTGCAACCAGGATGATTGGTCACACAGTTGTGGGTATGGGTGATGTAGCAATAAACCAAATGACCAAGTCCCGTTCTAGGGGAAGAACTGACATTAAAAAGCCTGTGATATATTTCTTTGCTTTTATCATATAATTTAAGAAGGATGGTATTTTATATAGGGTTGTCAGCAAAGACCTCACAGAGAAGGTGACATTTGATCAGAGACCTAAGACAGCTGAAGAAGTGAGCCAATTAAAGATGAGAGGGAAGAGGATATCAGGTAGAGGGGAAAACAGCTCCAGAAACCCCGAAGTGGAAAGGCAGGGACAGCCAGCACGGTGAGAGTAGAGGTGTTGGGTTCTGATCGTGTGGGACTCTTCAGCCCATGCGAGGATTTTGGATGTTTCTTTGAGAGATAGGATGCAACTGGAGGATTTTGGAGAAAGAGGTGACATAATTTCACTTAGACTTTGAAACAGTCATTCCGCCTGTCCCCCTGAGGAATAGAGTATAAAGTGAAAAGTGGAGGTAGGGAGGCCATTAGGCAGATGGTCTCAGTATCCATGTAAGACACAGAGTGGTACATGGTGAAGGTGATGAGAAGCAGTCTGCTTCTGGAGCTCCCTCAATGGTGGGGAAAGAGCAAATATGCAGAGGTAGTATGTGAGAGATACAAGGAAGAGAGGAATCAGCAGTGATACCCAGGCTTTTGTCCACAGCATCTCAAGAAATAGAGCAATGTTTGTCTGAGATGGACAAAGGTGAGGAAGAACAGGTTTGGTGATGGGTTCTGGGGCTCACAATTCAAGAGCTTGGGTTTGTCTAGGGACTTATTAGTCATCCAAATGGAGATGCCAAGGGGAGGCAGTTGCCTGGAATCGATGGGGTGGGTCAGGACTGAGGCGGTCCATTGGAGGCATCAGCGTATGGATGTTTTTACAGCCAGTTGACTTGACCAGATCATGGTGAAAGGGATGTCACTAGAGAAGAGAGGGAATCTGTGGGCTGAATCTGGGACACCCCAAGATTCAGAGTCTGGGAAGAGAAGAGGTAGAAAGGAGAGGGATAAGGAAGTACCTACAAAGTTAGAGAACTAAGAAAGAGGGATATCCCAGAAGCCAAGGGAAGGAAGGCCTTCAAGAAGGACAGAGTGCTCAAGCTTGTCAAATTCCACTGGTTGGGGCAGAGTGTGGGGTGGGATCTTCAATAACCTTGACAAAAACAGCTTCAGTTCAGTGTGGGCATGAAAACTTGATCAAGCTGGGTCATAAGGAATGGGGACGGAAGAACTGGAGAGTGGTTGGAGGAGGGTGTGATCTCAAAGAATGCAGGTTTATTTGTTTTTTCCACAAGATAGAATATATATGTGTTTTCATGTTGATGGAAATGATCCGTATAGGGAAGCGATTTCCTGATGTAGGAGACAGAGGAAACTCCCGGAAGAGCAGTGTATCTGAGAAGGTAGGGAGGTCTGGGCTCTGGGAGACAGAGTGAGACATCAGTAGGAGCAATAGCAGACCACAATTTAAAAAGTAGGACCAGTGGGTATTCCGTGGTTTTAGGAAAAGAAGTTCTTTGTAGAGAGGCAAAATTCTCTACTGATGGCTTCTACTGTCATAAGAAACGGGAAGCAGGGTCACAGTCTGAGAGTCATCGAAGAGACTGGGAGGATCAGTTGAGGAGGGGAGCTGGGAAGCGTGAGGCAAGTTGACGGTGCCCTTGAAGTTAATGGCTGTGATTCTAAAGGTAGACCCATCACCGTGCCGGTCTCCAGCCTGGATTTTTTCCCCCACCATATTCACTATAAACAGAGCTGTTTTGTTTTTTTTTAAAGATTTATTTATTTATTTGACAGACAGAGATCACAAGTAGACAGAGAGGCATGCACAGAGAGAGGGGGATGCAGGCTCCCTGCTGAGCAGAGAGCCCGATGCGGGGCTAGATCCCAGGACCCTGGGATCATGACCTGAGCCGAAGGCAGAGGCTTTAACCCACTGAGCCACCCAGGCGCCCCTAAACAGAACTGTTTTTTTTTAAATTTTTTTATTTTTTATAAACATATAATGTATTTTTATCCCCAGGGGTACATGTCTGTGAATCACCAGGTTTACACACTTCACAGCACTAACCATAGCACATACCCTTCCCCAATGTCCATTACCCCACCTCCCTTTCCCTCCGCCCTCCCCCCAGCACCCCTCAGTTTGTTTTGTGAGATTAAGAGTCACTTATGGTTTGTCTCCCTCCCGATCCCATCTTGTTTCTTTTCTTCTTTTCCTACCCCCACCAACCCCCCATGTTGCATCTCCACTTCCTCATATCAGGGATATCATATGATAGTTGTCTTTCTCCGATTGACTTATTTCACTAAGCATGATACCCTCTAGTTCCATCCACGTCGTTGCAAATGGCAAGATTTCATTTCTTTTGATGGCTACATAGTATTCCATCGTGTATATATACCCCATCTTCTTTATCCATTCATCTGTTGATGGACATCTAGGCTCTTTCCATAGTTTGGCTATTGTAGACATTGCTGCTATAAACACTCGGGTGCACGTGCCCCTTCGGAGCAATTGCACTACTGGGTATTTACCCTAAAGATAAACAGAGCTGTTTTAAACCAGAATTGATTCTTGCAGAAGACACAAAGCCCGCCCCTATTGTCTGTCAGACCCTATGTGGAGTGAGAGAGATCCAGACCTGGACGGAGTCCTGCCCTGAGGGAAGGGAGACCTACATGTCGATGGTCACATGAATTCCAAGGAAGTAGAAGTTAGGATTGGCTATACTGAGAACACAAAGACAGGGCCTGAATCCCAGGGAGTGGGGGATCTGCTCTTCATACTGGAGACATCGGCTGAGGTGATCCTGGAGGGCAGGCAGGTTTTAGTCCTGTGCAGAAGGCAGGACACAGCATGGTGGACAGATAACGAGATGAGGGAAGGCTCGGAGCCCTGAGAGCTGAGTAACCTGAGAAGAGACTGGAGGAGATGGGTCTGGAATGCAGCGGGCTTCGAGGCTGAGCATCTCATTTGCCAGTGGTATTAGAGGTCCCCGGTTTTGCCTTAGTGGAGGATGTAGCCATTCAGCCTCTGACCCATGCCGGCACTTCGACTTGGGACCTGGCCCAGCATCATCTGATCCGGCCCGCTCCCTCAGGGCCTGTTCCTGAGCCCTGCTGACTTCCAGGGTCTGGGCTGAGTTTGGCAATCAGAAACAGATGACCAGGGGTGCCTGGGTGGCTCAGTGGGTTAAAGCCTCTGCCTTTGGCTCGGGTCGTGATCCTGGGGTCCTGGGATCGAGCCTCACATCAGGCTCTCTGCTCAGCAGAGAGCCTGCTTCCTCCTCTCTCTCTGCCTGCCTCTCTGCCTACTTGTGATCTGTCTGTCAAATGAATAAATAAAATCTTAAAAAGAAAAAAAAAGAAACAGATGACCACATAAGCCTACCTTTCAGAAACTTCAGCCACCAGGGCACCAGGCCTGGGCTCAGTCCAGGCAGAACATGCACCAGTGAGGGAAACTCCAGCCTACCTGGGTGAGGGAGCCTCAGTCCTAAGACCCTGGATGCCCAGGATGGCTCAAGCTGTTCTGGATTAGGCTGGACATTTTTGTCTTGTTCTGGGGTCTGAAGATGGAACTATCACAGCCCCTCGGAGCCTGGTCCTCCTAGCCAGCAGTGCCAGTGTCTGATGGAGTAGGACAGGAGCCTCTTTCCTCCTTGTGGATCACAGCTGCCTGGGCACCTGGCAGAGGGGGTGGACACGGAGAACACAGAGTCCGCAAAGCTAGGATCTCAAGGCCCAGAGTTGGCTGTCACTTGGGCAGCAGAAGGATTTTCAATTTTAAGGATTTGTGCTGTGTTTACAATGTAATTAAAAAAATGCAAATTTTACAGAAACACATTTGTAAAGAGTGGAAGTCTCACAACTGTTCTTATTCCCCTTGTTTTTGTTCCTATATTTATTTACATTTAATAATGGTTATTTTTTACAAGAATGCAAATATACTGTATACAAAACAGGTTTTAAAATAGGAGTTTATTTTGGGCATCTTTTTATTTCCATTGCATTAAAAAAAAGTGGAATATAGAGAGAAAACAATGTAGGGGTGGGTGGGGAGGGAGGTGAGTGCCCTCTGTGACCAGCAGCCTTGGGGCTCACAATTCAAGAAGGGCTTTGTGGCCTCCTATAGCTTACAAGGATATGTCTTCCTCTTTTTCTTTCTTAAAGATTTTACTTATTTATTTGGCAGAGAAAGACATAGTGAGAGAGGGAACACAAGCAGGGGTAGTGGGAGAGGGAGAAGCAGGCTTCCTGCTGAGCAGAGAGGAGAGCCCGATGCGGGGCTCCATCCCAGGGCCCCGAGATCATGAGCTGAGCTGAAGGCAGATGCTTAAGGACTGAGGCACCCAGGTGCCCCAAGGATGCGTCTTCTAGTCATGGGCCATGTCGCCCTCATCCTGATGGGTCACTAAGTGTAAGTGTCCCCAGAAGGTTTTAACCTGACAGTTGTCTTGGGCTGGGATTCAGACCTGTGGCCACTCTCAGAACCAGATGGTTACAAAGGAGTGTGTGTAATTCTACCACCCCCTCATCGTCGCCTACTCTCAGGCTTCCCCGGTGGGCCCTGGAGAGTGTTGAGGGGACTGTCCCAGGGAAGGAGACGCTCACAGACTTGGAGCCCGCCCGCCTCTGCTCCTTGGAAAACACGGTGTCTCCAGGTGTCAGGCCCACCCGCAGGGACACCCTCCAAGTGCTAAAGAAGGACATGCCCTCAGTGTCAAGCCCAGTGGCTAAAACACCCCCCTGCACATTTGATCTAATCACTCCCTCCATTGTTCTCTAACGTCCTTTCTCTGCTTTATTCATCTTCATAGCACTTTAGATCACTGGCTATGTGACATCAGAGGTCTGCCCGCTGTGCCCCCACAAGCCACATTAGCAGCCTGCAAATGAAGACTGTTTTTCTTTTCTGAAACATTTTCAAAGTGGTCTAAAAAAACAAAAGCGCAAAACCCAGGGGTATGCCCAAGAGTGGTAGGTGGCCCTTACAGTCCACATCTGCATACTCTTCTCTTTCCAGAAAGCTTGCCGATCCTGGCATTCCGTGGTTATTTGTGTTTTTGTTGCTGTCATTCGTATGTTTGTGGCTGTCCCCCTACCTCCACAAGAGCGGGAACTTTGTGCTGTTCCTGCTATATCTCTACAGAAGTGCTTGACAGGAGCAGATGCTTAGGAAAATGTGTTTGGGGATGAACAAATAAAAGAACGAAGGCACCTGTGGAGCCTTTCAGAGCCTGAGGTTGAGAGGCATCTCGGGAGTGTCTCAGCCTTCACCCGAGATCCTATCCACCTTGAATGAAGCCGGGTCTGGGAGAGGAGAGAACCGGAAATGTGCTAGAAGAATCAGAGAGACTGGAGGCACAATGGGGAGCACTAGGAAAGAAACCAAGAAAGGGCAGGGAAATAGGGAGCCAGGAGCACCGATGCCGGAAGGTTCCAGAAGCAGCCTGTGGAAACCCACCCAGGCAATCCCAAATGAGTCGTGCAGCACCATCTCCTAGAGACTCAGGTGGGAGTGCTAGAAAAGAGAGGCTTCTGGGATCCCAGTCAAGGCATCTGTGGGCTGTAGTTCAGACAGTTTCCGGCTATGAGGGTGGGCATCCCCACCCTGCTGGGCCTTTTGGATGGGCCTTTTGGGTCACTCCAGTACTTTCTCTTCTTTTTAAGGCACAGTAATGGGTTTATAGAGATTTAGATTTATCAGGCCCATGATTATGGCCACCCCACAGTTGTTAAAATCTCTCTTACATATACTGTATATTGATTCTGCTCCTGCTACAAGTGTATTTATCTCTATTGCCAATGTAAATAGTTCTGTAACATGCAAAGATGTATTTATAAATTCTGTGTTATTGATTTTTCTCATGCTGCAAACACATTTATCTCTTTGTTAATGAAAATGTATCTAGGAGATGGTAAGACTGATTTATGGAGAAAGGTATGAGGCGGGAGGGAGGTGGTGCCAAGCTAGGTAGGCTGTCCTTGGCCACAGCCCATGGTGTGTTGGTGTCTCCATGCTCGATCTGGGTTCTGACTTCCTCAGGTTGTCATTTTAGGCCTCCCGGGTACCTAAAACATGTACTGTTCACAAGGTGACCCCTTGCATGCTGATGAAGAGGCATTTGCATGTACCTTGTCAACAATATGGAAACAAGAAACAGGCTCCCTACTGGGGATGCATTTGGACAGATGCCAAGACAGGCTTCAATCTCATGAGCCTTGGAAAGTCTAGAGAAGCTGCTTGTCTTTGGTTGTTTCTATCCAAGCATGACCGTCACCACCCCATCACTGATGACTCCTTTACACTGTTCTCTTCTTTGACCATTTGAACTCCTTATTGGCAGCCTAACAGAAGGGCTAGCATCTTTAAACATTGCCTATGTGCCGGACATACGTGTGGGATCCTTAATTTTCACCACACCTGTGAGAAAGTTCTGAGTTAAGAAAACCAAGGCTTCAGTTGGTGGTTCTGAAACCTGCATGCGCATCACGATCCCGTGGAGGGCTGTGAAAGCACAGATTGCTGAGTGACACCCCAAAGTTTCTGGCTCAGTACTTCTGGGGTGGCCCAGGAATCTGCATTTCTTCGAGGGTTCTGGGGATGCTGATGCTGGGACTCTGAGGGCCATACTTTGAGAACTACAGGTCTGCCTCGTACAGCAAAGGTATTCACAGGCAGGATTCACACCCACGCCTCTATGATTCAAAAACCTCCATCATTTGAGCTGATACGAAGTGTGTGTGCCAGAGGGACCACCAGTGCCTTCTTGGGTAATATATTGTCTTGCTGGAACACCTTCCCCCTTGATTCTCCAAGGGGTTGACATCACTCCACCCATCCTTCACAGCTCCGCTTAACATTTCCTCTTCTACAAAGCGCTTCCGTAGCTCTGGCCCTAGACCACTGCCCCTCCCCCATGCTTCCAGGATCCCCCAGGCAGAGCTCTCCTGCAGTTTGCTCACGTTGTTTCGTTACTGTCGGTTTACTTCTCTGACCATCCACGCCCCCTATGAACCCGACGAGGATGCCCACCATTCATTCCTTGCTCTCTTACCAAGTGACTGTTCGATGGAGCTGTTGATGGAACCACTAACTGGTTGAATGACCTCAACCAGGGGCAGCTTGCTTGGTGGAGGTTTATAGAGATAGCCCCTGTGACGGACAGATCTGCATCTCTCTGTGGTGGGGGTGAGTGGACGCTTCCTAGCACCTGCTGCTGAAGAGATTAATTGGAGAAACATGCTAACTTAAGTGTGCTGGTGCTGCCTTCTCCAAGCTAAGCATCTCTGGCTTGTTCGGACAGGTGTCCTATCTGGTGTGCGCATCTGTCTTCCCCTGCCTGCCGGAGTTGGCTTGGAGCCTGGCTGGCTGGCCTCTCCTCGTCCCCTTTATTCCTCCACTGGTGTCCCTTCCAAAGCTGTACCCTCTGATGAGAGAATGAGTGCCCCAAGGAGATGATGGCTTTGGCATATGCAGTCAAATGCTCTACCCCTGAGCTATACCCCCTGGCTTTGGCATATGAATAGTTGGGTCCTCCTGCCTGAACCTCCAAGTCCTTTGATAGCATTATCTATTCTCAGATATGATGGCAGTACCTAGTGTGTGCTGGGCATGTTAGTGAGCTTACAAGCTTTCCTTGAAAGAGGATATGTGCATCTGAGATGGGAGAGATCCATCTGCAATGACTCGTGGCTTTGCGAGGTGATATATGGAGGCCATGGGGCTGAGCCGTGAGGCCGGCCCAGCGAATGGAGGTGGTGTTGGGGATGGGAACAATGAGGTCTACTGGGACAGACATTGACATAAAGCCATAAACATTCGGGCTGCCTACTTGTCATCCAGAGATGATCCCTGAGCCTCTGGCCAGGGGCACAGTCATGAATAACTACTAGGAGGAGAGAGGAAATCTCCACTTCAAACGTGAGGATGGAACAGTAGTGCTGAGCTCCTTGGCAGTTAGGCATTCACGCCAGACTCATGGAAACTGCAGTAATTTAGAACAGTTCAGTGTTTAGACTCAACTGTGTAATTCATCCTGATGTTTCCCATTCATCAAAGCCTCGTGTTTGTTTGTATTACCATGAGAAAAATAAAAAACGTGGGGAAAAAAGACCCCCCTGCCTTTCATTACAGGCAAATTACGACAGAGTTACAACCCTTGGGGCCCTTCAAGCAAAGGAACATCTTGCTTCAATTAGATATAAATAATGAACAATAATTAGAAAGATTTCTTCATCGAATTTGTTATTTTATGTTTCCTTTCATCTGTAATGTATTGAAACAAATACTGAGCTCCATTTCTGGGCCATGTAGCAGGGCCTAAAGGAACTCCACGGAGTGTCTCTCCAAAGCAGGAGGAAGCAGCCATCACTGGTTCTTCTGTGAGCACGGCGCTGCGAAGACTGCTGTCAGCCCTGGGTCCAGCACCACAATGCAAACCGGAAGTAACCTTGGCTCCAGCCCTCCAGCTTCTTACAGTCTACTATGCAGAATAATTGTTCCTGGTGACTGGCCCCTGAGTTTGAGTCAGCTGCTTAACACACGTCCCCACAGTTAGTCATAACAGTAGGCCCCTACCACGGGTTTTGCTTCTTACCCTAAGAGATTCAGAAATTGAAGCACAGAGAGTTTAGCTAACCTGCCAGTCCTGCATTGTCAGCGATGGGGGAGCTGCGACGTAAGGCAGGTGGTTGGACTCGAGAGATGTGGCTTCTGCTCACCCTGGTATGCTCTGCTCGGAAATCACAGTGCTATTATGCTGCCCTAGAAACCACGCAGGGTGTAGATGGCTTGGGGAGGAAAGCGATGGCCATGGGGAAGGGAGGCGCCGAGATCTTCCGGGTGTTTGCAGAAGAACATCAGGTTCTTCTAAGTGAGATAATGGGGTTCCAGGCAGAGGAAGCACCATGGCTTGGTGCTATAGAGGGGGGGCTATGTGGGATTTCTCATTTCAGCCTTGGCTTTGGGGCTGTGTGGAGACAGAAGCAGTAGCTGGAGATGAGACCAGAAGATGGAGGGTTGTGTAGATCAGGTTGAGAAGATTGGATCTCCTGGAAAGGGTGACTGAGGGAAAGGTGGAGATGATGATCCTGGTTGGTACAAAGGAGAAAGAGATTTCCAGAAGAGAAATAAGGAGTGATTAAGTTGGAGCCTGGACAGAGAGAGCCTCGCTCACCACTGAGCATTTGGGGAATTTTTGTTCTTTTTGCCATTTGATTATGTATGTAACATCCTCTCAGCACACTGAACCGGGTGGTGCCCGCTAAAGGCAGGTGAGGGCTTTGTGCCAAGTGGTCCTTCCCAGTGCAACTAGTGCCCCCACCCCAAGGAAAACTCTCATTCTCCACCCCCAGCTCAGACATCTGCTGGGGAGCCTTCTGGATGTGCTCCCTCCCTCCAACATGCACGTGGCTTGAGCTACCTGCTTCTCCCTAGCATAAAATCAACCCCGGGCTCTCAGAAGTGCTTTGTTTTATCTTTACCATCTTTTAATAATTGCCCACGCCTAAAATCAAGACACTTCATTTAAAAACACAGAAAAAAAAATAAAAAATAAAAACACAGATTTCTTTATTGGAAGATAGATCGAGGGGGATGTGCTCAAAATGCAACAATTGGGTCGAAATCTAGAAAAGCCACAAACTTTGGAGGAGACCTGCCTCTTCATGGGCATAACCTGAGTGCGTGTCTCTGCCCACGCCAGTTCTAAGTGGCAGAGACTAGACATTGTCATCAATCTTACCAACATGTGTTTCCTTCCGGTGCTGTAGGCATTGGAATTGGAGACTTTTAGTGTCCAGCCGCCTGTGTTGCTCTCTTACACTGTGATTGTCTGTATGCGTCTGTGGCTAGACTATAAGCTCCCTAAGGGCAAGAATGCTGTTTTACAGATCCTTTTGTCCCTTGACCTCAGCACAGGAGCTAATTTTAGGTGTTTGGTAATCTTATTGAATTAATCTACACTGAGGAAATATACCTGTGTTAGGATTAGGCCCTGGCAAGTTACAGTCTGGGCCGAGGAACTGGACCTACTCGGGGTTTGGAGTGCAGAATGGAGAGAGTGGGCCACAGCTGGGCGTGGTCCTCAGGAGAACCTTACAGCCCATTTACATCCCTGCAGTGGCATCAGGTACCCATGTGTCACTGTCCTTTTGCATTTTCAGGACGTTCCAGGACCTCTCCAAACAAGTTGATATATCTTACGGCACTGTTCGGGACTCTGCTGTGTATGAGTACTTCCGAGCCAAGGGCACCAACCCCCTGGAACAAGACAGTACATTTGCTGAGCTCTGGCGGACCATCAGCAAGAACGGAGGGGCCGACAACTGTGTGTCCAGCCCTTCGGAAGGCATCAGGAAGGTAGGCGGGAGGTGGCCATCTGGCCACATGTGCACTGTGACTATGGGCACTGTCATCTCCCAAGGTAGGGGACACCTTCCCAGAACATCTCCTTTGAGTCACCCTGTCACCTGCAGGGTGATCAGTCTTCAGCCAGTTGGACAGAAATTTCTCACAGGCCTGTGAGTGTCCATAGGAGATGTACACGTTCTTTAGGTAAGATGCCCATTCTTGGCAACAGAAGCAGAGGGATGCTTATTAGGTATCTTCTAAGTTTCCAAAGGGTCAGTGAAGAGCAGGCGGGTTAAGCCTGAGGCAGGACCTGCCTCCTCATGGGCTTGTGGGATGGAGGTTCAGAGGGACCTGCCATCCCAAGTGAGAGCACTCAGCCAAAGCGGAAGCAGAGGAGCAGGTGAGAGGTGGAGGGACTGTGGGGACAAGGTTGAGGAGAGGGCAGGCACACAGCGGGCAACCAGGGGTTAGAATGGGGAAGACCACACATAAGGGGTGGAAGGTCCAGAGCAAGGGCTGGTCAGTTGACCTGACGTATCTGTGAGACTATGCTTCAGCAGAGAGGTGTGCTTTGGGGGTGCTGGTAAGGGCAGCGACCCCAGGATGTGGTCCACAGTGAGGGAACCTGAAGGAGCGCAGGGTGAGAGGAAGCTAGGGCCAGAGAGAAGGAGGAGGCAGAAAACCCATCGCATACTTAGACAGCGGGTTAGACTTTGCTCATTTATCTCACTGAATTGCCCACAGTGACCTGAATTAGTCATCGCTATCCCATTATACAGACGCGGATCAGAGACATGGGGTCACACTCCTAGTTAGGGTCTGATGCCTGGGGTTCCGGGCTGTGTTTGGCATTTATCCGCCTTGTGCTTGCAGAGCCCTTAAAGGAGGAGGAAGATGATGGGGTGAAGGCAAGTGTCATATAAGGAAGCTACTGGTGGTGATGTCCTGTCCAGTGACCTTATCTGCGGTAGCTGCTGTCCCTCAGGTCCCCGGTGAATGGCGTGAGAAAGATGTGCTCTCTGAGCAGACGGGCAGCCCAGCCTGCCTCGGCGTCTCCCCCCGCCCTTCTGTCCTCACAGAGCAGTTAGCTCGGGATGGCCTCTCCCTGCTGTTCAGCCACACTGAGCCGCAGGAAGCGTCTGGGCTCCGAAGCCTGACACACGTGGGCGTGAATCCCAGCACCACACTCGCCAGCTGTGTGAGTTTGAGCACACCACTCCTCCTGTCTGGAACCTCTCAGAGTTGAGAGGCGTCCATTGGGGTTCTCCTTAGAAACTTAAAGCCCTCGGATGTACACGTTACGGTTGATACCACAACCAAGTGATAACAAAAATAACAGAACGCAGTATAAATGCATTATTCCCGTCCTGCCAAGATTTATTAAAATCTCTTTGTTTTAGTGAATTACAAAGGGTGGCGCTGTGGCGTCCAGCTTCTGGATCTTCTTCCATCCCTGACAGTGAATCTTTGGGGTTGTAGGTGATAATGAATATAAAAGTGACTTAAGGCATTTTACGAACCTGGGCCAAATGGGTTTTGAGTTTCCGCTCTCTGCTTTCTTTGTCGCTCATAGAGAGCAGATACTCCCGTTCACATGGGATTCTTGTGACGATTCAGCGCAGCAGTGCTATGAAAAGTTCTTCTAATAAAGGAAAAGATGGCTACTTTTGACTTTATTAAACTTCTGTTCATTGTAAGACAGATTAAAGAAAAAAAAAAGACAAGTCACATACTGGGAGGGGATATTTACAGTGCGTTATAACCAAGATAAGATTAATATTAAGATTATTGGAAGAATTTTTATAAATCTGTAAGAAAAATTCAAATAATTCAACAGAAAAAATGAGCAAAAGACTTGCACAGGCCTTTCACAGAAGAGGCAATGCACATGGCCAGGATATCATAGGAAGAGATGTTCAAAATCATTAGTGATGTAGGATATGCAAATCAAGACCATAAAGGTATATCATTTTACACCAATTAGACTGGCATAAAATGAGAGGTGGTGGAGAGGACACGAGTAACAGGTGGTTAATTGCAGGTGGGAGTGTACCCAGTACAACCACTTTGGAAATGAGTAAACTATTCTCTTATAAAATGTAACATTCATATACCCTATGACCCAGTGAGGCCACTCTGAATATCTACCCAAAGGAAACTCCTGCATGCACTTCAGAAGTGAGAAAGGTCAGGGTAGTGTTGCTTATAAAGTCAGAACCCTGGAAACAATCCCAATGAGCCTTAACAAGGTGAAAAAATTATGACCTGCAATGAAATGAATGGCCTAACGCTTCATGTAATAGCACGAATGAATCTTAGCAGAATAACATTGAATCTGAAAAAACATCAAAGGCAATTTTATATGGGTCAACTAATAGAAAACAACATACAACTTAGGACCCATTTAAAATGTATGAAACACATGCATGCACACAGCCAAAGTAAGGATGAAATACAAAATTCACGATAGTGGTTAATGCAGATGGGAGAGGCAGAGCAACGGGTAGGAGAGAAGCAAATGGTTGAATGTAAGTCAAGGTCAGTGCTAGCTTTAGATTCACAGAGTTAAAATTTGTTTTTTTCATTTCTTGTTGTAATAAATAACTAATGGGTTAATTAAAAAGAGGGCCATTCCTGGACAAAAGGATGGGTGTCCTGAACCCAGGGCTGTGATTAATCCCACTTAGTGCACCTACCTGTTCTTCCAAATAAGTAAGTCCCGACCAAGCCAGGCAGAGTTTGGCTGCCACAGACGCCAGGCCCTTTTTGTCCTTACAAGCTCCCATGTGCCTGCCTTGTCTTGGTCCTGGTGTACCATAAGAGAACAGACGCCACCACGGAGCCCTCTGGAGGGTGATAAATCTAGAGATGGGTCATTGGGGAAATATCTCCTCGTCATCCTATTTAGCCCTCGCCCATTGCTGGCACATTAGAAATCATTCACCCTCTGGCGATATGATGAAACCATGTAAAAAAGGTTAAGTAGTGGAAGATGCAAAGAGAGGAGTCCTTAGAAATGCCTAAAGCTTCGGGGTGCAGAATCTAATCTCTTTTTCAGTACATAGGATGTGTTACTTTTATGACACCTTCATTTTATAAACCCCAAACCAGCTTTGGGGTCACAAATCTCCCTCTTGCATTTGGATCTCTAAGAAAAAAACCAACTGCCAGCACTAGACAAATGTTAAGGGTTTTATAACTACTGTCATAAAAGTGAGTTTATGGTATTGTCAGAAAATGGAGTGTGCTGCATTTTTTTACTGGAAGGAGAGCTCAGATTTACTCTCAGATCCTCTTCATGCGCCTGTCTGGGGGTGGGGGGACCTCCTGCACTTAAATGCTTAAGCAGTGCGGGCAGCTCAGCAAAGGTGAGGAGGGGCGCCCCCAAGGGGCGTTGCCGGAAGCTTCCTTAGCAAGGGGAGGATGACCTCACTTCTAATTTCCAGTTACTCTTCGGTGACTCTGGCTCCATTTCTGGAGAGTGCTTGGTAGTGGAGCAATGTCTAATTGGTCCTGAAGTCAAGGAGCTTGGTGTAGAGGGTAACCTCAGAGAGTTGTTATGTTTTCCTAGGGAGTGCTGCAGCTTTTAATGACTTGAAACCAATTTAGGTGGGAAATTGCTTGGCAAGAGGTGACTACTTTTCCACAGTCTCAGAACCAGGGAAAGGGATTATGTCATGGTTGTCCCACCTCTGTGACCCATGCCTTCATGCTAGTGGCCCCTCAGACAAGGAGGGGGCAGGCAGCCCTTTCTGGGCTCTGGTGAGGAGAACAGGAAGGAATTCGTGAGACTAAGGAAGTTTTATTTATTTATTAAGAGCCCACAACATCCAGTTTTTACAACAGACCTGCCTGGCACCCAGTAAGTCTCAATAAATAGTGGGTTGTCCCTAAACGAGTCATCTGTTTGCTGTCTGACTGAGCAGGACACGTAAATCTGAGCTGTAGTTGGTGCCACCAGTTAGCAGGTTACCCTCCATGGATCTCTTGATGGGAGGGGTAAGGGAAGGAACTCTAGGGTCCCTTGCTGGCTTGTCTCTTCATAGCCTTCTCTTAAGAAAGAAACCATGCTGGTCCTCAGAAAGAGGAAAGAGGCTGCCTTCCTTTCTCTCAGCCACCTGCTCCCGTCAGCCATGAGGAAAGAGTAGATTAAGTATCGACGAACTATGGTCCATGGGCTAAATCTGGCGCATGGTCTGTTTTTGTAAATAAAGTTTTATTGGGACACAGACACACACTTTCATTTACATACTGTCTATGGTGTCTTTCCTACTACTTCAGCAGTGTTGAGTAGTTGTACCAGAGACCATATCATCTCCAAAGCCTGAAATATATATTACATGGCCCTTTTAGAACAAATTTTAGGATCCCTGGTCCAGAGCAATGGGTGGACCAGGGATCCTACTCCTAGGTCCATATCATCTAAAGGCACAGTTGCTCATTGTCTGGCTCTGTACCATCCAAGAGTGCCTATAAGCACATCAAGTAAGGAGTCCGCCTCTTAGTCCTGCATCATCTAACAGCCCATAGACACATGCAGTAACACATTTCTTAGCTCCAGGCCACCGAGTTGCACGTTGGCATATTTAGTACTGTATCATCTTAGCTTTATACCATCCAGTAGCTACAGGTTCTGCCTACCCACTGCCCTTTCTTGTCCTGTTCAGGTCTAACTCTAGTGGCCCAGGACTTCTCCCTCACTATGCCAGGACCCAGCTTTGCTCCTGGCCTGGCCTAGACGCCCCCCCCAAAAATCTGCTGAGCAGTCTGTGTTCCAGGCACTGGGCCAGATGATATACATATATTATTCTTTTCATGCTAAACAAATCTCTTTATTATCATCATATACATCATGTAGAAATGGGGCCTGAGCCTCAGAGAAATGAAGAGGCTTGCTCAAGGTCACAGGGACCTGAGTAAGTCATGGCACAGTCCAAGCCAAAGCTCATTCCCACCTTGCCTCTTCACATGGGGTAACACTTCCATTTCTGTGCCTCATGGTACCTCTGCTCCTTGCATACTCTTTACTTGTGTTTTTATTTCCCTTCCTCTTTTATACCAGAGTAGTGAGACACGTACCTGAGCCCATTTTTAAAAACCTTACCTGCCCTTCCATGCCCTCGCAAAGGTTTCTTAAGTCTGATTTTATTTTTTGGTTTCCAAACTACTGAAAATATCAAAGAAATTTTGAGATGCAGAACTGGGCTAGCTAGTGGCTCAGATTTCTATGATAATAACTTTGTCACATGAAATCAGACTTTAATGTTGTTGGTGGAAATTTTTTTCTTGAGTTTGATCAACACTATCAAGTAACATCCAGTGTAACCCAATTTCGGTGCAGTGCTGGGGCTGACCTGGCCTGCCAATTTATTAAGCCTTTCCATAAATCAGTCCTAATGTTTAATAACATTGTCAAATAGAATACAATGTTAATAGTTCAAATGTCAATCTTCGCAGCTCACTGAGCTCTTTGAATAAATAGACAAGTAGCTTGTTTTAGAACTGTTTAGAAACAGTATTTTTCAGAGGGAAGTAGCTTTTGAGTCCAGCAGTCCTAACAGAAGGTGGTTTTTTTCCACTCAGTAAATTTCGCTGAGGTCATAAAGTGTGAATGCAAATGCAGGAAGAAAGCAGGCCCACAAATCTTATTTATTTCCACACTGATCTAATGTTTGCCCTGGACCAGATTGGGCATCACCCAACAGCCCCTGCGTTTTGTCCCTTCCCTTGCACTCTGCTCAATGGCAAGGGTTATTTCCTTTGCATGCACCCTCTGCTGAATGTCAGGGACTGTACTGTGTGGCAGAAATGGATAGGGTTGGGGGCCATACCCTGAGGCTGGTAGGTCCTTCTGGGGGTCCCCAGAAGGAATGTAGCCTGCCATGGGAGGACAAGGAACTTTGGTCCCCAACAATTCTATTCATTTGGAAGGAGCATGGTGAGGAAGCATCCTGGTTTCATAGCCTGTTGTATGTTTCTACTGAGGAGGGGGAAGAAGCTTCTGTGGAATGGTAGTCCTTTGCATTTGGGGGATGCTAGGTGCAATGATCAGGAAGATTTGGCGAAGATGATCAAAAGGAATGTTGATGTGGGTCTGGCCCCCTGGAAAAGAGACTGGTACAAACTAGGCAGCTCTGTGCAGAGGAAAGGAGCGACATTCTTTTGGCAGCAGCCATGGGCCTTATAGGCACGTATTTTGTTCTTTCTCTGCTTCTGAGTCAATGCAGACCAGGGATTCCGTACGCCTTTTTCCTTCTGAGATACTCACATTGGATAATTATTCATCTCTATATCTTTTCTACTTGCTCAAAAGCACTGTATCCATTTGACAAGTTGGAAAGTCTCTTCTCTTTATATGTTCAATTATTTACTTACTCATCCATTCAAGAAAGGTAGTTTGAATAGCTTAATGCCTAGGAGTTTGGAGATGTGAATTGAAGTCTCACTTTTGACTTAATTTAATCCGTGACTTGTCTTTGGTCAAGTGAATTCACCTCTCTGAGCTATCTGTGAGTCTGAGAAGGGCCTTCCCAGATTAGTTGTGAGCTTACCAATGAATTAAGCAGTATGGTAACATGAGGTTGTCTTTTGGTAGACATTAGCAAACTGCTTCAGCACCTACTATTTGTTAGGAAATGAAGATAAAAAATAAATAAAGACAAATAGTACATAATCCTTTCATGAAGTGTAATTGACATAAAATGAAATGCACATATATTAAGTGTTTGTTTCATGGGTTTAGACAATTATCTACAACTGTGTAATCAACACCCAAAACAAGCTATAGAAACTGTTCATCATTTTGGAAAGTTTTCTCATGTCACTTTCTGGATACTTCTCCCTACCCTGAGAAGCAACCACTTACAACTTTCTAGTAACACAGATTAAGTTGACCTGTTCTTGTAATTCATGTAAGTGGAATAATATAAAATGTATTTATTTGTGTTCTGTTTCTTTCACCCAGTGAAACACCAATGAGATTTAAGTTGTGGATATCAGTACTTCTTTTTCTTTCTTCCTTTTGAGTAGCATTCCATTGTATGAATAAATTTCAGTGTCTTTATCCATTTTCTAGCTGACATACATTCAGCTGTCACCAATTTGGAGCTAATAGGAGTAAGACTGTATGATTATTTTTTTAAAAGATTTTATTTATTTATTTGACAGAGATCACAAATAGGCGGAGAGGCAGGCCAGAGAGACGGGGGGGGGGAGCAGGCTCCCCACTGAGCAGAGAGCCTGATGTGGGGCTCAGTCCCAAGACCCGGAGATCATGACCTGAGCCAAAGGCAGAGGCTTAACCCACTGAGCCACCCAGGTGCCCCGAGTATGATCCTTTTTATACAAAATCTTTTGTGGAGATATGTTTACACTTTTCTTTACCAAATATAGAAGAGTGGAATTCCTGGGTCATGGGATAGATGTGTGTTTACCTCTACAAGGAGTTCCCCAGGCACCTCCAACTCTATTTTATACTCCTACTGGTAATACCTGACTTACATACTTGTAAGCTCCAGTTGCTGAACATCCTAACCAACATTTAGTGTTCTAGTGTTTTTGACTGTAGACAATTTAGTGGATGTGAAGGATGGTTCTAGGTAGTTTTGCCACATACATCTTGCTGCAAGCATTTTCATTGCAAACATTTTCACCACATAACTAATTGGCCGTTGGGCAGTTTTGCCATAAAAGTTAAAATAGCTGGTGGACAGTCTGGTTTCACTTCTCCATTGAAAATTTTTCCTTTTTTATATTATATAAATCTTAGCTAGCCCTCGTAATGATCTATATAAATCTCAGCTAGCCCTCATAATGGTCTATACAGTAACATCTAGAGATAATGGTCTTAAAATAGTGTATGATGACAAATCCGTATGTTGATAGAAAATAAAGTGATGAAACTTACTGGAAGTGTGAAATAAGGGAGTGTAAAGCCAGATTGCACTCTAGACTACACTAGAAAATGATGACAGATCAGTTACAATGATCACAAAGCTCAGTTACAAATGCATTACAGCCTTAGCATTTCCTCCACATTTTCCATAGAACTTTGGAGCATCTGTCAGTGGACATGTGAGACTCTGCCAAGAAGGAACAATAGTGTAGAAGGCTCTCATCATGCAGTGCAAAGGCCGGTTACAAATATGCATCCTAGTATTTGGAATCTGTCTTAATGAAGGAAGAAATTAATTTTATTAATTCATGTTTCATTATGTCCTTTTTAATGTCCCTCTTTTCTTTTTCATTATTTTATCTTTTACAGCAAAATTCCCCTATAGCCAATTAGCTATGCGGTGGAAATGCTTTCAGCAAAGATGTCTGTGGCAAAGATGCTTATGGCAAAAATGAGGACATGCTGAAGGATATCCCATTTTTTAATTGGCACTCTTTTGGTGGCTAATGATGGCTAGTCCTCTTTCATGTGCTTATTGGCCATCTGCATAGCCTCTCTCTCTCTCTCTTTTAATTTAAATTCAATTAGCCAACATATAGTACATCATTAGTTTTACATAGCCTCTCTCAAGCAGTGTGCGCTCAAGTCTTTTGTTAATTTTTACTGGGCACTGCAGCTTTTCATTATAGATTTAGATGGGTTTTCAATATATTCTAGATATAAGTCCTTGATCAAATAGAAGTACTGCAGTTATAATTTCCAGTCGGTAATTTGCCCATTCATTTTCTTAATGGTGCTTTTATAAAGAGTAGAATTTTTAGATTTTGATAAAACCCCATGTACCCAGGGTTTTTTTTCTTTTATGGTTTTAATACTATTTGTGTCCTATGTAAGAAAGTTTTCTACCTTAAAGTTGCACATTTTCTTCTGGAAGGTTTTTACATTTATGTCATCTATTTATGTTTGTATTTATGTTGCATATCAAATTAGTTTTTGTATATAGAATAAAGAAGTGGTCCATGTTCTTTTTCTCCCCCATACATAAATCCAATTGATCTAGCATCATTTATTAAAAAGATGAAAAATAAAAATGTGTTTACTTAACAAAGAGAATAGATGTGTTGATTGAAAATTAGCTGGCCATATATTTTTTGGTCTATTTCTGCATTCTTTATTCTGTTCCATTGATCTGTATATCTATTCCTATGCCAGTATAAAAGTGTCTTGATCACTGTAGCTTTATAATAATTCTAATTCCTTAAATCAGGTAGTGTAAGTCCTCCAACTTTGTTTTTCTCTTACAAGAGTATTTGGGCAATTCTAGATCATTTCTATTTGAATCTTAGAATCATATTGTCAAATTTCTTAAAAAATCCTTGAGCCAGGTGGCGGGTATTATGGAGAGCACTAGGTGTGGTGAAAAACTATGAATTCTGTTACGCTGAAAAGAAATTTACAAAAAAATCCTTGAGATTTCGATAGCTATTACACTGAATCTATAGGTCATTTGGGGGAAAATTGATATCTTCACAATATTGAGTCTTCGAATCCACAATCTATTAGCCCAATGATCGATTTCCTTTCAAAATACCAACTTTTGACTTTATTGATTTTCCTGTGTTATATAATTTATTGATTTCAGATTTTTTTTTGTTAAATTTTTTTCTCCTGTTCACTTTGGTTTTAATTTGCTCTTACTTCTTCTTGCTTCTAAGTGTTGAAGCTTAGACCATTGGATTTTACTCTTTCCTGACATAAGCATTTAAAGCTATAATTTTGCAAAATATAAATTTGCTTCTGTGCACTGTTTTAGCTGAATCCCAAGGATTTTTATGTGTTGTATTTTTTTTATTTTAATTTTTTTATTTTTTATAAACATATAAAATATTTTATCCCCAGGGGTACATGTCTGTGAATCGCCAGGTTTACACACTTCACAGCACTAACCATAGCACATACCCTCCCCAAAGTCCATTACCCCACCCCCCTTTCCCGACACCCCTCCCCCCAGCAACCCTCAGTTTGTTTTGTGAGATTGAGTCACTTATGGTTTGTCTCCCTCCCAATCCCATCTTGTTTCTTTTCTTCTTTTACTACCTCCCTAACCCCCCAGGTTGCATCTCCACTTCCTCATATCCGGGATATCATATGATAGTTGTCTTTCTCTGGTAGACTTATTTCACTAAGCATGATACCCTCTAGTTCCATCCACGTCGTTGCAAATGGCAAGATTTCATTTCTTTTGATGGCTGCATAGTATTCCATTGTGTATATATACCACATCTGTTGATGGACATCTAGGTTCTTTCCATAGTTTGGCTATTGTAGACATTGCTGCTATAAACATTCGGGTGCACGTGCCCCTTCGGATCACTACGTTTGTATCTTTAGGTTAAATACCCAGTAGTGCAATTGCTGGGTCATAGAGTAGTTCTATTTTCAACTTTTTGAGGAACCTCCACGCTGTTTTCCAGAGCGGTTGCACCAGCTTGCATTCCCACCAACAGTGTAGGAGGGTTCCCTTTTCTCCGCATCCTCGCCAGCATCTGTCATTTCCTGACTTGTTAATTTTAGCCATTCTGACTGGTGTGAGGTGATATCTCATTGTGGTTTTAATTTGTATTTCCCTGATGCAGAGGGATGTGGAGCACTTTTTCATGTGTCTGTTGGCCATCTGGATGTCTTTTTGCCGAAATGTCTGTTCATGTCCTCTGTCCATTTCTTGATTGGGTTATTTGTTCTTTGGGTGTTGAGTTTGATAAGTTCTTTATAGATTTTGGAAACTAGCCCTTTATCTGATATGTCGTTTGCAAATATCTTCTCCCATTCTGTCAGTTGTCTTTTGGTTTTGTTAACTGTTTCCTTTGCTGTGCAAAAGCTTTTGATCTTGATGAAATCCCAATAGTTCATTTTTACCCTTGCTTCCCTTGCCTTTGGCGATGTTCCTAGGAGGATGTTGCTGCGGCTGAGGTCGAAGAGGTTGCTGCCTGCGTTCTCCTCAAGGATTTTGATGGATTCCTTTCTCACATTGAGGTCCTTCATCCATTTTGAGTCTATTTTCGTGTGTGGTGTAAGGAAATGGTCCAATTTCATTTTTCTGCAAGTGGCTGTCCAATTTTCCCAACACCATTTATTGAAGAGGCTGTCTTTT